>PVJH01014371.1:0-57239 GCA_004026705.1 Nesogale talazaci
CGGAAAGAGAAGAGAAAACGTGGGGGTGCATACCTCAAAGCCTCACAAGACTGGCAGCTGGGGAAGCGGAGCCTCCATGCCCCTATTCCAGGGGCCTCACTCCAGCCCCCCTTGGCTGTAAAAACGGAACTCCCACCCGTGAGCCCTGAGTCATTGCCCTCACAGCCCCCCAGGAAGGGGTGATTTCCTCCTCTGGGCAGCTCCTCTGGGCAGCTCAACCTCCTCCCGAGGGCTGAGCCGTTCTTATCTCACCCTCAGCCTTGTTCCTCCCGGAGGGCCAACCAATCTGGTTATAGTGGGGCTGGTCCTTCTGTTTCCTCATCTGGTGTTAGAGAGAACTTGACAGCCGAAGAAAGGGCCACCCCGGAGCCAGGATGTCTTGCAAAGGGCAGAAGACAGGAGGCTAACCAGTTGGGGACTCTTGCAGCCCTCCCCTTCAGGATTACTGCTGGGTAACGACTAGATCTTTTCCACTTCCTTGAATTAAATCTACCCAGCAGCATACTGTGAGACAGGCTCACACCAGGCCCTGGCACACTGCTAGGCCTGTAATGGTTTTGTGGAAGATGAATAAAATGAAATTGGTACTCATGGAGTCAAACAGACCTAAGCTCAAATTTATCCCCTTAATAATTGCTTCTGACAACTCCATCTAGCTAAGCCTCAACTTCCTCTCTGTAGAGTGAGGATTTAAGAGCCCTGGGGGTATAGTGATTATTTGTTGGGCTGCTAACTGCAAGGTCAGCGGTTTGAAACCACCAGCCAGCTCCTGTGGAGAAAGACAGGGTTTTCCACTCCGATAATGAGTTACAGTCTCAAACTCATAGAGGCAGTTCCACCGTGTTCTATAGGGACACTGTGAGTAAGAATGGACTTAACGGCAGTGAGCTTGGTTTTGGGTTTGGAGTGAGGATTAGAGCACCTAATAGGATCATCGTACTGTGACAGGAGGCAACCCACTGGCATGTTGGTGGCACTGGCAAGTATTCATTAATGGAGGCAAGGTTGGTTTTAGGGTAGAGAATCAGAACGGTGGAGGCAAGGCCAGTCCTTGTCCAGCTTGTCCCCCATGAGGAATGGGTTCTGATGACAGTTCCTACCTGAGAGGTTCATACCTATGGAGGCATCGCATGGCTGTTTACATATAAGGTCTACGGGGACTCAGAGGAAGTAAAACTGATGCCTATGAAACCTGAACATCCTCGAGGTCTCTTGCCCTGTGGGGTTACTGTGTGGTAAACTAGAGAAACAAACTCATGGACACTTGTGTGTATAAGAAAGAGTTTTATATACAACAGCAATTGAATATTGAGAAAACATCGCAGTCCAGTTCAGATCAAGCCCATAAATCTGGTATTAGTCCATAAGTCCAATACCAATCTATAAATTCCTCTTCAAACTCATACAATGACACCCAAAGCAGGATGATCACAGGCCAGTGGGTGGAAAGTCTTGTGGATCCAGTGGTGGGGTAAATATCCCAGAGCTAGCAGGGGTCTCCATGCGGCTTCGGCTTCTCCAGCTCGGAGGCTCTGACTGCCATCAGCCTGTCTCCATGTGGCTTGTCAACAAGAACATCTCACAGACTGAGCAGAGAGAGAGAATCTCCTGCCTGCAAGGAGGAAGACAGGAGTTCCCAGAATCCTCAGGAGAAGGCCATGCCCACACAGAGGCCTCAATGACTATGATCTGATTAGCAGGCTAGACTCCACCCCTGCACTCCTAATCTTCTCCAACTAACAGATCCCTTTTCCACTTACAGCTAAACGCAATGGCTCGGGTCCCATGCTACATCCTCTGGAAGGTCCATCACCTCTGCTGTTTTCACAAGGACTCTGCAAGGGTCGGTCATTCTCACGATCGCCTCTCCACATGAGTCCCTGCTCTTGTTGTCTTTGAGCCACCTCTCGCATTCTGTCACTGTCAGTCTCTCTCTGACTCCACAGGTGTCACGCCCTTTCCCCCTTCATCCCTAGAAAACCAAAAACCAAGTTCACAGCCAACGAGTCAATTCTGGCCAGAGTAAGCCTTCAGGACAGAGTAAAACTGTCACTGGATTTCAGAGACTATAGCTCTTTGTGGGACTAGAAAGCCTTCTCTATCTCTGGGAGGTGAACTGAGAGTTCCAAACTGCTGACCTTAAGGTTCCAGCAGTCCAGTGGGTAGCACACTATGCACCAGGACTCTTTTCTTCCTGAAATATTAGGCCTTTTGTTCCAGTATGGAGAAAAGACTCCTGACCCAAAGAGTCATAAGGATCATGAAAGGATTTTAAACAGAGGAAGAATAAAAGCAAATTAGGCTTCAGAAACAAAAACACTGATGGAAAAGATACCATTTTTCAATTCTCATGAAATGCCAATTTTCCTGGAACCATGGAAGCAGGATGAACCCTTGAATCTTATGCTCCAAGATAATATTTGGTGGGGGGGGCATCACTGCCCTCTGGTGGTCGTGGGAGCTACCCAGCACCGCTCCTGAGAGCCACCGTTGGATTTGAACTGCCAACGCCGTGGACCGCAGTCCCGCACTCAACCACTTACGCCACTGGGGTTCAGCCTGATAATATATATATATATTTTTAATCATTTTATTGATTAAAAATCATACAAATATCATGACTTTCAAATATCATAACTTCCCACAGTTCAATGACATCACATAGTATTGTACAATTGCTACCACAATCATTTTCAAAACATTTTCTTTTTTCTTGAACTCCTTGATATCAGCTCCCCTTTGTTCCCTCCTTCCAAGACAATTTTTTAAAAAGTCCTGAAGCCAAAAAATAGTGTAGCTGAACTAATAAAGAAAGTCTGCCTCAAAACAAAAAAAGAAAGTAAGTCTGCCTTAAGCATTGTGCTTTTTTAAGATCAATCCATCTGATCACTGATAACATCATGCAATGATTATATGCAAAGCTGTTAATCAAAAGATCAGTGGTTCGAATTTAACAGCTTTCCCACAAAATTGTGGTAGTGTGCTTTCGAAAGATTTCCGTGAAAGAAAGATTTCTATGTTGTCTTAATGATCTCTATTTTACTTCTATAGGATCTAATCATTGCAATGGCTACACAGAACCACAGACAAAATTCATGATTAAAGGGTTTATGAAGGAAATTAACAAGTTATAATGCCAGTGAAAAATGCTCCTGAGAGTTGTTTGTTAATACAGAGATAGATTTTTTTCAGGTCTGCTAATAAATGCTCAGAGCGTCATACATTCCACTGAGAGCCTTAATGTAAAGGCACTGGACTGTGAATCAGCAAAGCCCACTCCCTGAATTAAGCGGCCAGAGGCACCGTACTCCACAAGCCTGCCTCGTGCTCAACAGCACTCAGCTGTCCTTGCTCCGTGAGTTGGGAGGGCCACCACTTATGCTCTGACTCCTGGTCCTGCCACAGCTTCTCTGATGTACAGCTCTCCTCTGGATCCAGGAGGCTCACAGCCCAGGGATCATGGAGCTAGAGGACACAGGTCCCTCCTGACTTGGATGGCAAAGACATGCCCCCACACCCCCCATCCATTTCTCAGAGGGTTCTTTTTCTATGAGGTAGGATGGCACTGCAGAGAACCTTGTTCACAAGGACTCACAGGTGAGTCCTATCAGTATCTTCCCCACCTTCTTACCAGACCCACACAGACAGAGGTTCCTTGGTAGAAGTAAGAGACCTTGCCTAGAAGAATCACATGAAATAATTCATTTTACCTGCAGGTGCAAAACACCAACAAGCCACCAACCAGGAGAACACATATTCCCAGGAGTACTAGACCCCCAAAGCATCTCGTGGTAGTTAAATAATTTCACGTCAACTTGAAGAAATACAAAGGTACAGGGACACATTCTAGCCTGTCAATCAAGTCACAGCGTGTGGGTACCTCCTCGTGGGCATAGCCTTCTCATAAGAAGCGCCATGGGAACTTCCTCTTCTCTCTCTTCCTTCAGCTCCCTTATAGCTCGCCACCCTGAAGATGCTTCCAACTCCATTGGACCCACAAGACTCTGCAGCCACCAGGTTGTGATCTTCCTGCATCCAGCATCTCTGCATGTGGCTATGTCACACTGAAGAGGGACGTATGAACTAGTACCAGACTTGTAGACTGAGTTGGGCTGGGCTGGGGGTTTTCTCAATAGATAAGTAGGTCTTGATATAAAACTCTCTCTTATATGAGTGTCACTGGATTTGTTTCTCTAGTCAATCTAGCCTAACACATAGGACTGGAAATAGACACTTTGCCAAACGGGGTATTCAGATAGCCACAAAATACATAAAAATGCTCAGTGAGGTCTGCAGAACCAACTCTAATCCCAATGACATAGACAGCCCCTTCCCGCCCTCCCCCCCTGAAGAACTCACTTCATAGAACGGCACCGAAGCCAAAGCTCAGGGAGAGAAACGTGTCTGATTAGAGCACACAGGAGCAGATGAAGGGGGAGGGAGGGAGCGTGGAAGACATCCTGACCCACCAAGCCCTGAGGACAATATTGCTGCTCAGAGCAGCCTATGCACAGAGAGGACCATAGGACTGGCTCCACCATGAGACATGATGTCCCTCACTGACCCATAGTGCAATGGGGGACGACACTTTAGACACAGTGTGGGAATTGTGCCCGATCTGTCCCACCACCAAGGTGACACACTAAGAGTGTACAACAGAACAGCAAGGGGAGCACAACAATGAAGTTCCCAGGGAAGACCAAAAATAGACTGTGGGGCCAGGGCATGACACCCATCAGACTCAACTGGAAAACATTCCTCAAAGTCAGCAAACAGACCTTGAACTACTTATAGGCTTTTCTTTTTGTATTGTTGGTTTTCTTGGTTGTTGTTTTGTTTTGTTGTTTGGCTTTGTCTTGTTTTTGTGCGTATTATTGTCTCTGTATGTCTATCTAGATAAGATATGCAGGAAAACAATCCAGAGGAGAAAACAATAGGACTGATGGGAGAGGCGGGAGGTAGAGGGGAAAATGGGTGTTAATAAACCCAAGGACAAGGGAACAACAAATGATCTGAAGGCAAAGGCAAAAGAGGGTGTGGGAGGCCTGGTAGGGCTTGATCAAGGTCAATGTAACCAAGGGAATGACTGAAACCCAAATGCAGGCTGACCATGATAGTGGGATAAGAGGAAAGTAAAAAGAAATAGAAGAAAGAACTAGTAGCCAAAGGGCATTTATATAGGTCTAAATACAGGCATGTACAGGCATGTAAATATATTTATATATGATGATAGGGAAATACATCTATATACATATATTTATAGGTTTCTTATTATGGTAGCAAATGAACACTGGGCCTCTAATCAAGTACTCCCTCAACACAAGAACACTTGGTTCTATTAACCTTGCGTTCCATGATGCTCACCTTCCCAACACGATCACTGAAGACAAAGTGAGTGCATAGGAAATGTGATGAAGAAAGCTGATGGTGCCTGGCTATGAAAAGAGATAGTGTCTGGAGTCTTAAAGGCTTGGAGATAAACAAGCGGTCATCTAGCTGAGAAGCAACAAAATCCACATGGAAGAAATATATCAGCCTGTGCAATCATGAGCCATCAATAGGATCAAGTAACAGGCATCAAAGACTTGGGGGGGGGGATCATATCACTGTGAATGAGGGAGGGGGAGTGCAGAGTAGAGACCCACAGTCCATCTGTTGGATATCCACTTACAGAAGGGTTGCATGGAGGAGACAAGGTAGTCAGGGTACACTATACCACTGATGAAACACGCAATTTTCCTCTAATCCTTTAATACTTCCTCCCACCCACTATCATAACCTATACATACGGGTACAGAAAAGAGTTGGAAACAAAGGTAATCCAGGGCATATAAACACCTCAGGACCAATATTGAGAGTAGCCATACCAGGAGAATAAAGGAAAGGTGGGGGAGGGTGAGAAAGCGGGAACCGATCACAAGGATCTACATATAACCACCTCCCAGGGGGATGGACAACAGAAAAGTAGGCGAAGAAGACATCAATCTGTGAATGACATGAAAAAATAATAATAATTTATAAATTATTAAGGGTTCATGAGGGAAGGAGGGTAGAGTGGTGAGGGGGGAATGAGGAGCTGATACCAAGGGCTTGAGTAGAAAGAAATTCTTTTGAAAAGGATGATGGCAATAAACATACAAATGGGCTTGACACAACAAATGGATGTATGGATTGTGATGAGTTGTACAAGCCCTCAATAATGTGATTTTTAAAATTTTTTTGAGAAAGGAGAAAAGAAGATGCTCAATATCCTTAGTTATTAGATGCAAATCAAAACCATAATGAGATACCATTCATATCCACTAGGATGGCTAAAATTAAAATAAATAAGTGACAGAAAATAATAAATGTTGGCAAGAATATGGGGAAATGGAACCTTTATCCATTCCTAGTAGGGATAAAAAGTGGTACCAGCATTGTGAAAAACTATAGTGGGTCCTCAATAATTAATTTAGCACTATCTACAATAGCCAAATGGGGCAAGCACCCATCAATCGTTGACTGACTAAACAGAAATGTGGTATATGCATACAACAGAATATGTCTCAGACAGGAGAAATGAAGACCTGGAGCCTGAAGACATTATACTGAGCAAAATAGGCCAGTCACAAAGGGATAAATATTGCAATGACCTCACTTATATTAATTTTTAAAGGAAAGACAAACATACAGAAAGCAAATTTATCAGTGGTTGCAAGGGGCAGGAGGGACTGGGAAGAGGAGCTATGAATGATGGAAAATTGCATTAAGAATAGGCATTAAGAATGAGACCTCTGTGTGGGCATGGCTTTCCCTAAGAATTCTGGGAAGTCTTGCAATATTTCCCTTGTGGAGATGAGAGACAATCTCCCCAGTTGTTGGCTCAATAGAAAGTAAATTTCTAGAAAAAAATGAGGGCAACATATGTACAAACATGCCTGATTCAATTGATGTATGGATTGTGATGAGTTGGATGAGCCCCCAATAAAATGATTTAAAGAGAAAATGGGATGAAATGTGGATTGATGACAAATTTTGTTCAGGACATCCATCAACTTCATGAACAGACAAAAAATGAAGACTTATACTGCATTTTTAATTCATTCTACCAGGTCAGACTGTCAGGTTTTCTACTTAAAGATTCTAAAAAGGCTATATAACAGTGTGCAGCAAAAGTCCTGATTTGTGGCAGATGGGGGACTGGTATTGCCACCATAACAATACACCTGCTTTTGTAGCCGTCTCAATTTTGGGCAAAAAATGGCATGCATCGCTTGCCCTACACACCTTCCTCACCATGGGGCTTCTGTTTGTTTGCATGAATGCCGAGGGACAAGAAAGGACAGGGGGTTGACGATGGAGGTAAGGTGAAGAGGAAAACGAAGAAGGTGCTGACAACCATCCAAATAGATGATTTTGAAAAATGTTTTCAAGAATGGAATCACAGACTTGACAGATGTATTAAGTTTAATGGAGTGTACTTTGGTGCTAAGGTTGCTTTGTAAAAAAAAAAAAAAAAAAAAGTAAATGCAGCTTTGAAAAGCCACTGTCAGATGCCCTTTATCTCACAGACAAGGAATTAGAACAGTTTTATTATCAGAGATTGTAGTTTATGGGTTAGGCCGTTAACATTTATTATGCCAACATGGCCAATGAAAACGTGGGGGAAATGAAAGGTGGAGAGAGAAGTGGCTCAGGGAGCCTCGCCTGTCCGGTCTCTGGCTCTTGGATCACTGGACCAGTGTGCAGCTGCCTGCCTGCCTTGCTCTGTGCCTCCATGTGCAAGCTGCGCTGCCTGTGGGGCGCCGAACAGAAGACTGTGGCTGTGATTTGAGGTTCCTTCAAGCCCTGCATTGCCACACCATTGGAATATCTATCTCCTGAGCTGGGGACTGTGGGACTGTGTCATCTGACTGACTGTGGGCGACCTGCTCTGCTGTTGGCTGCCTGTGACCAGATAGCCTGAATTGCTCTACAGAGGAAGGACTACTCGGCGGCCCTCAAGACTTGAAGGACTGCAGTGTCTCATGGAGTGAGTGAGTTTCCCTGAAACATTGTACTGGTTTATAGATTATTTCTTGTTATATATCTATCTATATGAATGTATGTAAAATTACTAGTGCTGTAGTTTTGTTTCTCTAGAGAACCCTGTCTAATCCAATAGAAGATCTAACAATAGTATGTTTGCTCAGTTGACATCCCTCTTGACCCAACCTGAATTTGCTCTGTGCTCAAATATTTCTCGATTGTTCTAGAGCAAAAATTTCTTCTCAACCTTTTAAAATATTTTGGTGGTCTTTTCTTTCTTACTCTTTATTATTTTTATCTTAATTTTATTATTGTTGCTTGTTTCTTCTGTTTTGTTCTGTGTTCTATTGTCTTTACAGAAGAAATGGATGCATAGAGACAATAACTGATGCAATGGTTTATTGGGGAGTGGGGAGGATTGGGGAGCAATCAATGGATACTGATGCAGGGAGGGAGCATTATAGCTGATTTTGATGATATATATGCAACTCCTTTCACAAGTGGCTTAATTGTGGAAGTGTATGATTTGTGAATTTTATAACAAGAAAACTAAAAAAAAAAAAAATGGGCCCATGGTTACCATGGGTGAAGGAAGAAAAGTTTTTTGCTTAGGGGGCATTGAATTCATTTTAATAGTGTTGCAACAATTGGAAGAAGGACATCGATAATGATTGTATAACACAAAGAGTATAATCAATGGCACTGAATTATACATGTAGAAGTTGTAGAATTAGAGGATGTTTTATTGTGTATATTTTTACCAAAATTGAAAAAAATTACATAAATAGCAATGCGTGCAGGGGAAAAGAAAATGTTCTGAAATTAATTGTGGTAGAGATTGTATAATTTTCCTTGAAATGATGAACTACTGAACTGTATAAGTTGATGAAGTGCCAATACAATTGTTTTAAAAAAAAACAACTATCATTGTTATACAAGTTCATAGATATTTTGAAAACCACTAAGCCATATAAAAGGGTAAACTTAATAGTCTATAATTATATCTTAATGGCAAGAAATCAGACCAAGCAGACTAACAGCCGAATGTTTACTATTGAGGGTGACACAAGTTTATGTATTGTACCATCATGTTAAAAACATATTGGTACTGGAACCCGTTTGTGGAAGTTCCATGTAATTTAAGTGAAGTCTGATATTTAAAGTCTATGATATATAAAGTATAAAATCAGAAAAATAATTTTTGATAGCTATGACATTCCATAGCAACTCCCATTTGACCAAGTTCACATATGATGAAGGCCAGAGTGAGGCTGCTTTTTTTTCTTTTTTGAATCGTTTTATTGGGGGTTTGTACAACTCTCATCACTATCCATGCATCCATCCATTGTGTCAAGTATGTATGTACACTTGTTGCCATCATCATTCTCAAAACATTTTCTTTCTATCTGAGCCCTTAGTACCAGCTCGTCATTTTCCCCTCCTTCCCTCACGAACCCTTGATAATTTATAATTTTTTTTATGTCTTTCACTGTCCCATGTCTCCCTTCACCCAATTTTCTGTTGGTCATCCCCCAGGGAGGTGGTTACATGTAGATCATTGTGATCAATCTCCATTTCTTCCCCACCTTCCCTTCCCCCTCCGGCTATCTCTACTCTCATTATTGGTCCTGAGGGGTTCATCAGTCCGGGATTCCCTGTGTTTCCAGCTCTGATCTGTACCAGTGTACACTCTCTGATCTAGCCAGATTTACAAGGTGGAATTGGGATCATGATAGTGGTGGGGGGAGGGAGGAAACAATAAGGAACTAGAGGAAAGTTGTATGTTTCATTGGTGCCATACTGCACCCTGACTGGCTCGTCTCCTCCTTGGAGGCTGCTTTTCTTAAGCCTAAACAATCCAGTTATAACTGATCATTGTTGCTCTTCATTAACCTAATCTTTGTTCAACTGCTTTTGTTACTAATATTTACACAAAGTTTAACAGCATGCACAGACTGGCAAAGTAACGTTCTATTCCGTATGCTGTATATGATGAATAAAGCTGGTAGCAAAAAAAAAAATACACTCAACATTTCCCAAGCTAAAAGAACTGGAGAAAACACCCACAGCTAGAGTTGCAATATGGAAGATGAACATGGCATGGGACCAGGCAATCTTCTGTTCTGAATGAATAGGACTGAGAAGAGTCTGAGCAGGGTGACAGTGCCCAATAACAACCACATGAACAGGTGAACTATGGGGAGATGGAAAGAATTCACAGAGTCATTGCATCAGGAATTGATGGCCCTGCAATCCTTTCAAGAGCTAGCATATCATCAAGAACTGAGGGTATTGTTTTTGTTTCTCCCAATCGTTTCATTGACATTGATGCCACACATCACACAATCCAATTGTGCAAGGACATAAAAAAGCATCGTGATGCAGCAACACAACGAGCCCCAGAGCACTTCCCTTCCGCACTCATCACTCTCAGCTCCTTGTTTCCCTCTGACCTCTCCTGCCGTGACCCCAGGCACTTACCAGCCCAGCTACTGTCTCCACACACTGCCCACCACACACTTCCAGTGCAGAAAAGAACTGCTGGTATGAAAAGGCAGAACTTAAGGCTACAATGAAGGCATGGGTGGGGGAGAAAAGTTCCAGGAATTGACAGAATCAACTCTGTGGACACCCCCTCTTCCCTCCCAGAAGAACGCACCCCAGAGGTCAGCAATGCGGCTACAGCTCAGGGAGAGAAGCACCTCTGAAGCACACAGGAGCAAATGAGCAGGGAGGGAGAGAGAATGGAACACAGTCTGGCCCACCAAGCCCCAAGGACTATATTCCTGCTCAGAGCAGCTAATGCAGGGGCAGGACAATAGTGCCGGCCCTACCATGAGACAAGACATCCCTCACTGACCCATATCGCTCTGATGGACAACACTGGAAGCACAGTGTGGGAATTGTGCCTGAACCCCACCATACTGGAGCAAAATGCTAAAGGTGTGCATGCAGCAAAGCAGCAAGGGGAAGAGAGCAATGAAGAACCCAGGGAATACCAAAAATAGACTTTGGGGTCAGGGCATGACAGTCCCTCAGACGCGACCTGAAAACATTTGTTTGTTTTGCGTTGATCTGTCTTATTTTTGTGCTTATTATTGTCTCTACATGATTACCTAGATAAAATAGGTGGGATAAAAATCCTACCAGTCAAGGTGCAGCCAGGCTGCGATGATGCATACAAGTTTCCTCTAGTTCCTGAAGCCTTCCCCCCCCAACCATCATGGTCCCAACTCTATCTTACAAATCCAGATGAACTGGAGAAGGTACACCGGTAGAGAGGGGAGCTGGAGATATGGGGAAACCAAGATAGATGAGCCCCTACGGGTCAGTGGTTAGACTGGAGCTGCTGGAGGGATGGAGAGAAGGTAGGGTAGAGAGACGGAACCAACTGCAAGGATATAAACATAGCTCCTATTTGAAGGATGGACATCAGGAAAGTGGGTTGGGGGGGGAGGTCAGGCAATGTAAGATATGACAGAACAATAATAATTTATAAAGTATTGAGGGCTGATGGGGAAGGGAGAGCAGGGGAAGAGGGGAAGGGATGGAAAAGTCGATACCAAGGGCTCAAGGGAAAAGGCGGATGTTTGGAGAATGATAACAGCAGCGGACATGCAAAGGTGCTTGGCACAGTATGTTTATTTATGTATTGTGAAAAACAATATACAAGCCCCTAATAAAATGATTTTTAATTTAAAAAATCCAGGAGAGAAAACAATGGGACTGATGGTTGAGGTGGAGAGACACAGGAGAGGAGGAGGTGGGAGAAAGGAAGGTGGATGCCAACCAACCCAGGGACAAGGAAACAATAAGTGAGCTAAAAGCATAGGATGCCTGGTGGGGCTTCATCAGGGCAATATAACCAAGAGGAATTACAGAAACCTGAATGAAGGCAGAATATGATAGTAAGACAAGATGAAAGTAAAAGGAAATAGAGGAAAGAAGTAGGAGGCAAAGGACATTTATAGAGGTCTAAATACAGGCATGTACATATGTAAGTATTTTATATATACAGATGGGGAAAAAGGTCTATGTAAATATGTTACATGTCATATGTTAAGTATTAAGGTAGCAGACAGACATTGGGCCTCTACTGTAATACTTCCTCAATGTAAGAACTATCCTAGCATTCCATGATGCTCATCTTCCTGACATGATGGTGTCTGGCTATCAAAAAATATACTATCTGGGGTCTTAAAGGCTTGAAGACAAATAAGTGACCTCTAGTTGAGAAGCAACAAAGTCCACATGGAAGAAGCACACCAGCCGTGTGATCATGAGGTGTCGATGGGATCAGGTATCAGGCATCAAAGACCCAAAACAAAAATCTTATCAATGTGAATGAGGGGAAGCGCAGAGTGGAGATCCAAAGCCCCTCTGTAGACAATTGGACATCCACTTACAGAGGGGCCACAAGGAAGAGACAAGTCAGTCAGGGTACAGTATGGTAATGATGAAACATACAGTTTTCCTCTAGTTCTTGAATACTTCCTCCCCCACCCCCATTATCATGATCACAATTCTACCTTACAAACCTGACTAGACCAGAGCATGTACGTGGGTACAGATAAGATGTGGAAAAACAAGGAATCCAGGAAAGATAACCCCCTCAGGGCCAATAATGAAAGCAGTGATATCAGGAGGGTAAAGGGAAGGTGGGGGAAGAAAAGGAGAATCAATCACAGTACTTTACATAGAACGCCTCCCTGGGAGATGTACAACAGAAAAGTGGGTGGAGGGAAATATCAGTCAGTGCAAGACATAAAAAAATAATAATTTATTATTATCAAGGGTTTGTGTGGGAGAGGGAAGGTGAAAAAAAATGAGGAGCTGATACCAAGGGCTCAAGTAGGAAGAAAATGTTTTGAAAATGATAATGTCAACAAATGTATAAATGTGCTTGACACAAAGGATGCATGTATGTCTTGTGATAAGAGCTGTCTGAGCCCCCAATAAAATGATTTTTTTAAAGAAAGAAAATTGAATAGTGAAAATTGGAAGACAGAAGATGAATTGATGCATTTGAACTATGGTATAGGCAAGGAACGTTGACTAGACTGTGGACTACAATAAGAGTACACCTTAGAAGTAAGGATGGTCGGCTGAGGCCCGGTGGCGTAATGGCTGTGCGCAAGACTACGGCCCACTGGGTTGGAGGTTCAAATCCAGCAGCAAGGCTGGGCCTCCTACTTCCACCACCAGAGGGCAATGATGCCAAAAAAAAAAAAAAGAAGGATGGCAAGGTTTCATCTTTCTTTCCTTTGTACATTTCATCAGGAGATGGGTTGACACAATGGGTACAAAAAATGGATTCACCATACCAAGGACCATGAAAATGCTACAAAATCAAAGCAACTGTTTTCTTCTGTTATACACAAGACTGCCGTGAGTTGGGTTAGCTCAACAGCAAATAAGACCACAACAATAAGATGCCTGAAAAATCTTGGCTTTCAATGATGAGAACTGAACACTTGAAAGAGAAAACCATTAACTCGGAAATCTCAACGATGACCAGGGAGCTGTCTAATCACAGATGACTAGATTGTTTATCTGATGGCTGTGGTGACATGGAATTACTTGGAAAGGCTCTTCTATCCATTTATAACTCTCACCAAAAGATTGGGTGGGACCATGCAAATAAGGTATGTGAGCCACTAAGATAGGGGACGGTTCGTTTCACCATTCGACTGAGTATCGAAAAGTGCGCCATCAAAGCAAGTGGGGGAAATCTCTGCCTGAAGTGGGGGAGGCAGCAGAATCACCAGAGGCTGCAGCACCGAGACCAGGAGACAGAGTGAGGGAGCAGCACTAACATTAAGATTGTAAGGCAGCACCATGGACTGGCTTTCTGGGCCCAGAACAAGGCTCACGTCAAGGCACTACATGGCTGAGAAGCCGAAGGACCAGAGGGAAATAAGCCTGATAAGAAGAGAAGTTCCAGCAAAAGAACTGTATGCTTAACATTTTGTGTCTTTTAGCTTCCCTAATAAACCCCATCATCATGAAAAAATCGACAGAATTATCCATTGAAATGCTTCAATAAATTGATGTAGCACTGGAAATACTCACTATTCAATGCTGAGCAATCTGGAGGACAGGTACCTGGACAAACAATGGGAGGAGCTCCACATTTACGCCCATTCCAAAGAAAGGTGACACAAAAGAATGCAGAAATTTTCAAACAGTATCACTGACGTCCCAGGCAAGTAATCATTTCCCGAAGAGATCTAAAAAACAACGAGAGCTGCACATCAACAAGGAGCTGCCTCCAATCCAGGCTAGATTCAGAAAAGGCATTGCTGTTGCTGGGTGGCCTTGAGCCCATTCTGGCTTGCCGTGACCCAGTGTTAACCAGGAAGAAACAGAGCCCAGTCCTGCACCAGCCTCACAATTGTTCCTAAGTTTGAACCCCGTGTTGCAGCCACTATGCCAATGCATCTCACCAGGGGCCTTCCTCTTTCTTGCTGTCCCTCAACTTTACTAAGTCTGACGTGCTTCTCCAGGGACTGGTCTCTCCTGACAAGATGCCCAAAGATGAAGTCTCACTCTCCTTGCCTCTAACAAGCATTCTGACTGTACTTTTTCTAAGACGGATTTCTTCTTTTGTCAGTCAGAGGTACTTTCCATATTCCTCTGCAGCACCAAAATTCGAATGTATTCTCTGTTTGCAGCCCAGATCCATCTGATGTCAGCAATTATATTCCTTATTTCTGTGAATCTGGCCTGAACCTTATCAGTGAACCTTATTTGGCAGCTCCAATCAATGTTCTGCTGCAATCACTGTTGGATGATCTTCAGCAAAATTTTACTTCCATGTAGTAATAATGACATTATTCTATAACTTGAGTATTTTGATAGGTCCTTTCTTTGGAATGGAAACAAATATGGATCTCTTCAAGTCACTTGGCCAAACTGGTCTTGCAATTTTCCTGGCATAGAGGACTAAGTACTCGAGGTTGAAACATTTCAAATCCTGAACAGCCTTGTTTTGGGCTAATGCTTTTAATGCAGCTTAAACTTCTTTCTGCTGGTTCTTGCTCAAATGCTACCTCCTGAAATAGTGGAATGTCAACTAGTTCTTTTTGGTACAGTAAACCTGTGAATTTTTGCCACCATCATTTGATGCTTCCTGTATCATTCAATATTTTGTCCTTAGAATCCTTCAGTATTGCAACTTGAGATTTGATTTTCTTTCCCTTTAGTTCCTTCAGTTTAAGATATGTTAAGCATATTCTTCCTTTTAGAAAAAAGGAATTAGTTGTCCACTTTGGAGAAAGTGGCTGCTGACACCTTTATCTGAAGCATGGAAGAGGGCATAGAACTGGGGACACCATTGTTACCTTCAGATGGATCTTAGCTAAAAGCAGAGAATACCTGAAAGCTGTTTACTTGTGTTTCACTGATTATTAAAGACACTTGACTGCATGGATTATAACAAAGTATGGAAGACAATGGGAAGACTGGGAAATCCAAAACATGAATCTTGATCATGTGGAATCTATACATTACTCCCGAGAGGCAGTCAGTCGTTCCAAGATAACAAAGGGCTATTTGCTTCAAATCAAGAAAAGATGTGCACCCAGGCCGTATCCTTTCATCATATGTATTCAATTGAATGCTGAGCAAATAACTCAGGAAGCTGGCCTATATGAAAAATAACACAGTATCGGGATTTGGGAGGAAGGTTTATTAACAATGTGTCGCTCATGTGCAAATGACTCAATCCCACTTGCTTAAAGTAAAGAAAACTTGGAGTATTTACTAATGAAAAAATAAAAGATGACAGCATTCAATATGGATTAAACTTCAATACAAAGAAAATAAAAATTCTGATATTTGGACCAGTCATTAACAATGTCATGATAAATGGGGAAAATATTGAAGCTTTTAAGGATTTCATTCTGTGTGGATTCACAATCAATGTCCATGGAAGAGAGAGCCGATAAATCAAACCACATATTGCATTGGGCAAATCTGCTGCAAAAGACCTGCTTTCGGTGTTAAAAAAAAAAAAACACAAAGATGTCACCTTGAAGACTAAAATACCCTTGACCTCAGCCATGATATTTTCAGTGGTCTTGTGTGGACAGTGAATACCAAAGACTGAAAAATAATTGCTGCGATTAAAGTGTGGAACTGGCAAAAAACAAACAAACAAACAAACAAACATGGACTGCCAAAGGAAGGGGGTAAAAATCTATTTTCCAAGAAGTATAGCCAGAATATGCCTTACAAATTAGGATGGGAAAGACTTGTCTCATGTACTTTAGACATGTTATTAAGAGGGACCGGTCCTTGAGGAAGGACATCATGCCTGGTAGAGGGTCAATAAAAAGAGGACGTCTCATAAAGAAAAAGACTGATACAGTGGTGGCTGCAATGGGCCTGAGCATGACAGCAGCAGTGAGCTGCCCCGGGGCCAGGCACTGCTTCATTCTGCCGTACACAGAGCAGTCACAGGAAGCAGGAATTGACTTGACAGCACCTTACAACAGTCATTGGAAGTCGTTAGACTTGTGAGGATTAACTGAGTCAATAGCTGATAAGTAATTAAGACAGGCAGCACATTAAGAGTTCAGTCAATGCTGCTATTCTTGTTTATAGTATACCCTTCTACTATAATTAACAGACCCACAGAGGCTTATCTCTTCTCTTTGGTGCCTACTCAAAGATTTAATCTCCATCTCTTTCCTATCCAAAGGTCCATGTCCTCCCTTTCAAATTCCACTTACCCTCCTGCTCACTCTCCCTTCCCTGGCCCCAGTGTGGTCTGGATGGGCCCCACAGGGGCAGGGGCAGGGACAGGGACAGGACGTGGGGCTGTATCTGACAGGAACCTGAGGGGCTGGCCTGGGAGGGGACTGGGGCCCAGCTTCCTGAGGGGAGGACGGGCTGAGGCAGGCATACAGTGCCGAAGAAGATGCCCTCCTGGGCCCTCTTCATGATCACCTCCTGCTTCCTCCTGGCCCCCCCAAACCTGGCACAAGTCACCAATCAAGGTGAGGTGTGTGGTGGGTGGAGTTTACCTATGCCCAGGAAGTGGGCTCTCTGGGATGGGATGCAGAGGGAATTCCCACTTGATGTCTACCCACCTTGCCCCCACCCCCAACTCATGAGCATGCCTGGGGGGACCTTGAGCCCAACTCAGCAGCTGTCCCCCAGATGTCTCCTTGCTGGCCTTGCACACAGAACTCCTGAACTGTTTCTCCCAAACTTTCGAGGACCTCACTTGCTTCTGGGATGAGGAAGAGGAAGCACCCAGTGGGACGTACGAGTTGCTGTATGCTTACCCAGGGTATGTGCTAGGCTATGCCTCTCTCCCCTCTGTCCTGTGCTCACCTCAACTGTGTCCCACTCCAATCGCTTCTTTCTCTGTGGCCCCTTCAGAAGACTCCCTGGAGTACATGCCTGAGTAGCTTCTTTGGCAAAACGTGCTCTTTGGTTGTGTTTGGACACAAGATCAAGCTACTATACAACCCTGAAGCACAACTATCCCAGGCATTGGTCACGGGCCCAGGGCTGGGTCTTTAGGGCTAAGCACAATACACAGATAGGTAGGACCTCTCCTCTATGCCAACAGGCAGACACCCCGATCCTGCCCACTGAGTTCTGAAAGCGTGCCCCACTTCGGGATCCGGTACACATGTCAGTTTCCAGCACCAGATGATGTACGCCTCTTTTTCCCCCTGCACCTCTGGGTGAAGAACGTGTTCCTGAACCAGATTCTGACTCAGCGGGTACTCTTTGTGGATAGTGTGGGTAAGGGTCTCTCTCTGGGGCCCCTCCATTTGTGGTGACCTCTCCCTGTCCAGCTCCTAGAATAAAAATGCTCTTTGAGGATAGCATGGATGCCCCCGTTGCCAGAGCCTCAGAGACAACTTAAGACCTTCTATCCTTCCTTTCCGCTTTGGTATCCAGAGCTAAACTAATCCCACAAGTAATTTTGCACCTCAAGTCTTATCATCATTCACACACCCCCTCGCTCCCCCAGTCAACAGGTATAGAACACCTAGTCTGTGGCAGGCACCTCGCTAGGTGACAAGGGTAGAGGGGTAAAAAGCCTAACAATGCATTACTCTGCCATGAGGGCACTGTTCTGATGAGTGAATAGAACAGGATAAGGAACCTCCCCTCACGGCCAAGTGTCAGGTCTATGATCTTTTTGAACCCAAAGGCTCCCCCTAATCCAGCCGCCAGCACCCCTTTCTTTCACAGTGCCTGCGTTGACTTACCGAGTGCAGAGGGACAGAGTCCTGATGTGCTCTTTCTCACCTTCAGGCCTGCCAGCTCCTCCCAGTATTATCAAGGCCACAAATGGGAGCCAACCGGGGGAACTTCAGATCAGCTGGCAGGTCCCAGGGGCCGAATTTAGTGATTTCCTGAAGCACGAAGTCCGCTATGGACCCCAGGACCCCTGGAACTCTACTGGTTCCACAGTCACGAAGCTGCTCTCCACAGACACCTGCTGCCCAGCTCTGCAGAGACCCGGCGCAGCACCAGCCCTGGAACAGCCTCCATGTGCGTGGCCCACAGGGCCCCAACACGATGGATCAGAACAGACCACCCCAACTAGAGAAGTATTCCAGCCACCTTTTGCTACATGTCCTATCCCTTATCTGCAATTTTGCCCAGGAAGGAACAGGTTATACCACATGGGGTTGGCCCTTGGGGAATTAGTACAGGCTCTGACTAACCCTAAGGAACTAACTCTATTTCGGGATCTCCCACAATGGGCCATTCACAGTGAACACACTTGGGGGCCTTCAAGCTTCAAAATGAATAGCCCCAGGCATTTAGAGCCCTAAATCCATATAGCTAGGCCCCACTCTTGACGCATACTAATCCATCGAGGAGCACAGATTCTCTCCACGGGGTTACTATGGGCTTCAGACAGCAGAGGTGAAGGCTGTCTTGGCTGAGAGGTTCTGAGGCTGGGATTCTTCTCCCAAGGCTCCATCTCTGATAAAGAAGGTTGGACGCTGCTTGCTATCAGGGCTTCAGCCTGGTCATTCCTACTGGCTCCAGCTGCGCAGTCAGCCTGATGGGGTCTCCTTCCATGGCTCGTGGGGATCCTGGTCCTTCCCTGTGACTGTGGACTTAGCCAAGGATGCAGGTGAGTTCACAGAAGAATGAAAAGATAGGAGAAGGTAGAAAAGCCCTCTAAGGCCAGGGCTCAATGTGAGGTTCTGGGAATCATGGTGCTTCCTGACGACCTCAGACTTGCTGTCAGGCAGGAAGAGTGCTGTTCAGGGACAGAACAGAGAAGAAGAGTGAAGGCTCTAGGTTATGATCTGGAGACTATAGAAGAGGGTCACATGCTTCCTGATGGGACTTTCTTCTTTCACCCCAGTGGAAATTGGACTGCAATGCATCACCCTGGACCTGAAGAATGTGACTTGTCGGTGGCAACAGCAAGACGATGCTAGCTCACAAGGCTTCTTCTACCACAGCAGGGCCCGATGCTGCCACAGGAACAGGTGAGAGAGAGGTAACTGGCTGATGGAGCATAATGTCAGTCATAGTTACAGTCTTGCAGAAAGAGTCACAGTCAGTCAGTCAGAATCAGTCAGTCAGAGTCACAGTCTTGCAGAAAGAAGGAAAATATTGTTCTTGTTCCTCTATAGCACCCCCCCCAAGCAGCCTTTGTTAGAGTTCAGTTTTGCATGATCTTTATTAAACTCCAACTTTGCATGGACTTCCCCCCACTGAAAGGTACACTGCAACTTCCTGGTGCTATTGATATTGCTAAGCTTGTAAAGTCAGTTCCAACTCTGACCAAGCCTGTGTAGAACAGAACAAAGCACCACCAGGGGCTGCAGCATCCTCACCTGTCCTGTTTGAGCTCATTGCTGCCGTCACAGTAGCAATCTGTTTGTTGAAGATCTTCCTCTATTTTTATTTTTATTTTTTTTGTGAACCTCTGATAAGCATGATATTCTTGCCCAAAGAGTAGTCTCTCCTGATAATATATCCAAAGTATGAGAGAAAAAAGTCTCATCATCTTGGCTGTACTTTTTCCAAAGAGATTTGTCTGTTTGTCTGGCATCCATGGTACTTTCAGCACTCTGCGCCAACACTATAATGCAAAGACACGATTCTTCTGAATCTCTTCCTTACGTATTGTCTAGCTTTCCTTTGCATGAAGGTGACTGAAAAGACCATGGCTTATAACCCAGTATGTATTTAGCAAGAAATTATTGAGTCAACAGTGAAACAAACATTATGATCAGTTTCTAATGTATTCTTTCACTTATATAAATAATACTTATATACAATATTGGGAGAAAGACAAGGCATTTTACTCCCATAAAGAACTACAGTCTCAGAAACCCACTGGAGCAGTCCTACCCGTCCTACAGTGTCGTTATGGATCAGAGTCAACTTGCTGGCAGTGAATCTGGTTTTATATACATATATATATTCAATACTTAGGTGTTAGTTCTGAATTGACTCACTGGCAATGAGATTTCTATATCATATTTAAAGGAACCCTGGTGGCACAATGGTTAAGCACCCAACTGCTAACCAAAGGGTTAGTGGTTCAACCCCACCCAGCAACCCCCCCAGGAGAAAAATGTAACAATCTGCTCCAGTGAAGATTACAGCAAAGAAAGTCCTGGGGGGCGGGGCTGAGCCCCGGTGGTGTAGTGGTTGTGCATGGGACTGTGGCCCACTGGGATGGAGGTTCGATTCCAGCTCCACGGAGCAAAGGCTGGACCTCCTACTCCCACCACCTGAGGGCAGTGATGCGCCCCCCCCCAAAAAAAAAAGGACAGTCCTAGAGGGAAGTTGCATTCAGTAACATATGAGTCTAAAGAAACTCTATGGCACCCAATAGCATATATAATATTTAGTATCTGTCGTAATAATGTAAATAATATTTAGTTTTTAATGTAAGTCAAATCATGTTACATGCTTGAGTTTAATATTTTTACCTTAAAATGTGTTCTGAAGAACATTTCAAAAAGAGATGATTTATTATTTTCATAATTGCACAGATTTGCATACATAAAAGTGCCAGGAATAGATTCATTCACTCACTGCCATCAAGCGATGGTGACTCCTGGCAATCCCTGGAGTCATCCTTTCCCTTACCAAAACCTGCATCTCCTCCGCCTCTCCTCCAGTCTACCATCAGCTCTGTCTTCGAGGCCTAACATAAGGAGACCCTGCATTTCTCCCCCCTTAAACCCTCCACATCCCGTCAGAAACAGTCGTTTCATTGCCTACTTCTTCAATACAATTTGAATCTATCTAGTTCCCTCAATTCCCACTACTACTATCTCATTTTCAGACTCTATCACTTCACACATGGAAAACCACAAGAGTGTCCTAATGGATTTTTCTGCATAGTCTCCTCATAAATTCTTTCTACAAATCGCAACTTGTGGCCTTCTTAAAGTACAAAGTGAGTTATGATTCTTTCCTACTTAAAAATCCTTAAATGTACCCATAATTATTCCACATTAAAGACACACTCCTTGGCAAGGCCACAGCACCCATGAAAATCATCAACAATGCTACATTTATCCTTAGCCAGCATTCCACACCCCTGAGGCCTTTCCCACAGCACCAGCCTCTCTTACCTGTGGGTCAACCTGTGCCTGGGGCAGCCATTAGTCCTTTTTGCCTATCCTATTGCTAATTCAAGACTCAATCCAGGCACTGCCTTGCCCTGACCCTCTTACTCTGTGTGAGAGGCTCCTTCTTGGTTGGTGTTCCCAACACCCTGGCAGAGCAGAGTAGAATGTCATCATCTGTTTCTAATTTCTCCCCCCAAAGTGAGAGAGACCCTTAGAGACTATTTCTCTCTGTACTCATAGGCCGTAGCACAATTTTGGGTTAAATAAATGGGCAAACACATGAATGCATGAACTAATAATTTTATAGATGGAAGCCATTTAGGAAACTATAAGCATTGGGACTAGAGTAAGAAATAAAATGGAAGTGACTCCGCACTGTTTGGCTTATTTTTTTAGTAAGGGTGGGGGAAAAGAACAAGTGAAGGACATTTAAAATGACATTATGTGATAGAGACTCTTGGAAGGGTTTCCCTCACTGCCATTGAGTTGATTCTGACTCCTGGTGACCTTCCAGGCCACAGCAGAGCTGCCCCTTTGGGTTTTCAAGCAGGAAAACCAGGTCTCATCTTTCTCCTGAGAAGCGGCTAGTAGCTTTGAGATGCTGGCCTTGTGGTTAGCAGTCTGATGCACAACCCACCAGTGGAAGGGTAGTAGCTGCTAATTTGGACTGAGTTACCAGGGAAAGTTTGTCCACAGACATGACAGGTGAACTGACACCTGAATGGAAGAAACAGACCAGCGTGTGAAGATCTAGGGTCAGATCGGTCCAAAGCCAAGCCCAGCGTGCATTTGGCACTTTTGTGGCACAGGGAGAAGGCCCGTGTGAACGCAGCATGATAAATTAGCTTGAAAATGTAGAAGAGAATGGTAAGAGATGAAAATGGCAAGGGAGGGAGGAACCAGACATTATAGAGCCCTGTAGGCTTTGGGAGGGCTTTTGAGTTTTATTCCAACTGGGATGGGATTTTAATCATTGAAGAATTTTTGGAGAAAAGTAACAAGTTATCTTTAAAGTTACAGTCATTTATAAAATTATACATTAAAGACTGAGCCCCGATGGCGTAAGTGGTTGAGTGCAGGACTGCAGCCCGCGGCTTGGTGGTTCAAATCCAGCGACGTCTCTCAGGAGCAGCGCTGGGTAGCTCCCACGACCATCAGAGGGCAGTGATGCCAAAAAAATTATAAATTAATATGTACAAATATGCTTGATATAATTGATGTATGGAATTTTGTAAGAGGCTCCAATAAAATGATTCTTTTAATTATAAGTGAAGCACACAAACAAGATCACCACTTAGGGATCTGCCTTAATCTACACAAGTTAGTGGTGGTTTGATCCAGTGTGGCACCAATAAAGGTCCAAAGAAATGGATAAAGTCGGGCTGAGCCCCGGGGGCATAGTGGTAGAGTACGGGACTGCGACCCACTGGCTTGGCGGTTCAAATCCAGCAGCAGCTCTCCAGGAGCAAAGCTGGGCCTCCCACTCCCACCAGAGGGCAGTGATGCCCCCCCCCCAAAGAAAACAAAAAGAAATGGATAAAGTCATTATATATTCTGGACACATTTGCTTTGAAACACATTTGAAAGCAAATGCTCGTAGCAGGGTAGAGAACAAATGGAAGGGAGTGGCAAAAATGGAAGCTGAAAAATCAATTAGGGGACTGTGGGAATAATCTGATAGACCAGAAGCACATAGGCTTGAATATGGGAGTAAATAAAAATAAGAACAATCTCTTTTTTTTTCTATAAAGATGTAGGACTTTTAATCCTTTAAACAGTCCTGTGAGATAGGTATTGCCTCAAATAATACCTACAAATGAGGAAACTCAGGTAGAGGTGAATAAGAAGTTTACCCAAAGTTATATACCAATGAGTCGAGATTTGAACTCCATCGCCCATGCAATTTTCCTATAGCAGACTAGCTCTTAACATAAATCGATGATGCCAAATGGCAAAGGATGTCAGGGAATAAAACAGGAAGGCATGAAGAAAGAGGGCCCTCCAAAGGAAGGCCTAGATGGCCTATAAAACCCCCTATAGAAGGGGAGGGTTATCAGAATTAGAAAACCTGATTCAGTGACTCTATGGGAATCATTCCTAGGGACCCCATCTGGGAGAAGTGTGAAGAGGAGACAACAAATCCAGGATTGCAGCCTCCCCAGTTTTCCCGCTGCCACTTCAAGTCACAAAATGACAGTGTCATTCATATCCTTGTGGAGGTGACCACAGCTCAGGGTACTATCCAAAACTACCTGGGCTCTCCTTTCTGGATCCACCAGGCTGGTAAGAACTTTCTTCCTCACACTTCTTATATAGTCCTCAGCCCTACAAAATCTGGCCCCACTCCTAAGATCCCAAACTCTGACACTTCTGACCAGTGGCCCTGATGACATGATGCCTTGTGCACACAAAGGCTTAAGTTTATTTCTGCTGATGTCACTGCAGTGCTCATCCCCACCCCAAACTTGCAATGGAGAGAGGTCTCCAGTGGGCAACTGAAACTGGAGTGGCAGCACCCATCAACCTGGGCAGCCCAAGAGACCTGCTATCAGCTCCGATACACTGGAGAAGGCCATCAGGACTGGAAGGTATGGCCAAGGGCTTACTACAGAGTCTTACCACAAGTCTCACTACAGAGGGCATTTCTACGTTTCAGCTTGTTTGTGACCAGGAGTGAAGATATCCATGTATTCACGTCTGGGTTTTCATATATTCAAGAGGGTACCGTCCCAAAAAGGAAGTTTTTTTTTCCCTCCAAAGCTACGGTATATCCTTATATATAAATTGAGCTTTTCAGTACATCTTTAATGCAATTTTTTGTGGTAAAATTAGGTGCCTCGGCTGATACTTAGGTCAGCTTATACTCGAGTATATATGGTATTCATTTAAAAAAATTTTTTACCAAACAACCTTATCACCTTCAAAGTGCTCTCCATTACACTTAATGCATTTGTCAAACTAGCGATTCTATTCTTGAAACTTTTTCAAACTCATCTGTTTGGATAGCTGACAGTACCTCCCGTGTTTTTTACTTCATCTAGTCTACATTGTCCTTTCCTGTCCCTCTCCGTTCACAGAAACAAAAAGAAATCACAGCATGAGGTCAGGTGAGTAAGGTGTGTGGGGCAAGAGGAGCACGTTGTTTTTGTCAAAGACTGGGGCACCGAGATGGCTGCATGTGCAGGTCCATCGTCATGGCGGCAAAACCAGTCCCCTGTGAGCCACAGATCAGGACTTTTTTGTCACACCCTGCTGCACAATCTTTTCAGGAGTCTAAATAAAAAGCTTGATATACAGTATGACCTGGTGGAACTAACTCCAAATACATTATTCCCCTAACATCAGAAAAAACAACAACAACAGATGAGCATCTTCTTAATCTTTGATTTCACTTGGCGAGCTTTTTTGAGTGAGGTGACGATGACGTTACCCACAAGACTTGACTGATGTTTGCTTTTGGGGTGGATAAGAATAGCACCATCTCTCCTCACCAGTAATGACTTTGGGGAAAAGTCCAGGTCTCTTCGGAGCTGTTCTCTCAAAGCATGACGTTTCCCGTCAACGCTCCTTTTGCTGCTCAGAACCCACGGTGCAAATTTCACAGCGACCCTTCTCATTCCCAAATCTCCATTAAAATTTGCTGAACTCCAAGATAGCTCAGATAACTTCCCCATTTCTTCAATGGCTCATCATTGGTCTTCAAGCAGAAAGGCATGAATTTGTCAATATTTTTGTCCATTCGGGAAGTTGACAGGCGTCCTGAACCAGATTTGTCATGACTGAACATTTCACATTTTTTGAAATGAGAAAACCACTCATACACTTGAGTTTTTCCCATAGCGCTGTCCTTGAAAGCTATGTTCAACATCCCAACAGTTTCTGTGACATTTTTCCTGAGCAGGAAACAAAAGTTGATAGCCACATGCTTTTCTCTTAAATCTGCCATCACAAAAAACAAAATTCAAACGAAACTGCTTTTATGAGAAAACTCACTGTGATCACAGAGAACTTTCCCAGGCAACACCACTGGCTGCACTAACTCAGAGCGAGTTACTGGATGCTTAACCAGAAGGAAAAATACGTACAACAGAAGCCCTGCCCAGGGGACCTTTTTCTGGTTTCTTGGGGGATACCCCCTCATATGGCTGATTCAGGTCATTTCTTGACCTCTTCTTTGATAACCAGCACTGCTGCATAGTCCCACTTAGGGTTTTCTCTTCCCTTTGGCTTTGGGTCATCAGTCCTTCCTGACCCCCCTGGCTGGGGCTGCTTTCTTATTCTCCTGTCCTGTCCTGTGCTCTTTGTACTCTCTTCTTTTTCTTTTTTTCACATTTTATTTTGAAATTTGCTGTATTCTCTTCTCCGCTTTTTTAATCATGTTGGGAGGGGGGGTTCTTATTCTTACAGTTCCTATAACATTCCATACATCAATTAGATCAAGCATATTTGTATATATGTTGCCATCATTTCAAAATATTTTCTATTTGAGCCCTTGATAAAAGTTTTTCCCCTCTCTCCCACTCTCATGAATCTTTGATCAATTGTATGTTATTATTGTATTATTGTATGTTATTATTCCTTTGTGTCTTACACTGTCCATTGTCTCCCACATTTCAGTTAGACCCCTTCAGGGGTAGGCTATAGACCCAACCTTGTAATGGGCTCCTCCTTCTTCCCCTTTCTCTTTCCCTAACCATCCCCCTATCTTCATGTATCGCTACTCCCACTACTGTTCTTGAGGGGTTTATCTTTCCTGAATTCCATGTGTCTTGAGCTCTTATCTTAGTTGGTCTCAATCTCCCTAATACCATGACCCTTTAATATAATTCCTCATGTTATGGTGACCCTCAACCATAAAATTATTTTTGTTGCTCCTTCATAACTGCAATTTTGCTACTGTTATGAATTGGGCAATCCCTGTAAAAGGATCAGTCAACCCCAAAGGAGTCACAACCCACAGGTTGAGAACAGCTATCTTATCTGTACTAATGTGTGTTCTCCAGTCTAGCCAGATTTGTGAGGTAGAACTGGGTCGTGGTAGTGGGGGCGGGGGCGGGGGGGGGGTTGGGAGGAGAGAAGCATTTAGAAACCACAGGAATGATGAGTGTTTAGTGGGTGTTATACTGCACTTTGGTTGAATTATCCCTTCCTTATAACCCTTCTGTGGGGGTGGGGTATTCAATTGTCTGCAGATGGGTGTAGGGTCTCCATTCCAAATCCCTTCATTTGCATCACTATAGTTGTTTGTTTTGGATATTTTTATATCTGATCCTGTCAACACCTCATGATCACACACCCTGGTGTGCTTCTTCCATGTGAACTTATTTGTTTTCCTTATAGATGGCTGTTTGTTTAACTTCAAGCCTTTAAACCTCAGAAGCTATATCTTTTGATAGCCCGGCACCATGTGTTCTCTTCCCCACATTTGTTTAGGCACACAGTTTGTCTTCATTGACTGAACAAAGTGTTCTTGTATTAAGGGAGACCTTGAGTAGTGATCCAAAGTCCCTCTGCTATCTTAATACTTAATATGAAAATATATATACATTGGCTGCTATTCCTTTCATTATAAATGGTATATTTGCATATATTTATGCCTACAGCTATACCCCTATATATTTCTTCACCTCCTATTTCTTTCTTCTATTTCCTTTAACATTTCTCCTGCCCCATTATCATTCTCACCCTCAACATGGCTATCAATAATTCCTCTCAGATACATTGCACTTGATTAAACCCCACCAGGCATTATACACCCTCCTTGTCATCAATTTTAGATCTCTTGTTTCTCCCTCATCCTTAAATTTGTTGGCTACCCACTCCCACACCCCACCTCCACCTCCCCCAGAACTGCAGGTCCCATTGTTTTCTCCTTGGGATTGTTTGTCCTGCCTATCTTATATAGACAGGGGAAAACATAAACAGGAAAAAAAAACAAGAAAAAAAAACAATAATAGTTCCAGGAAAATAAATAAATAAAAAATATTTCCAGCTGAGCCCCGGTGGTGTAGTGGTTGTGTGCAGGACTGCGGCCCACACAGTTGGTAGTTCAAATCCAGCAGCAGCTCCCCAGGAGCAAGGCTGGCCTTCCTACTCCCACCAGGGCAGTGATGCCACAAAAAAACAAAATAGTTCCAGGTCTGTCCGCTGACCTTTATGATTGTTTTCCAATCGAGTCTGATGAGGGGCCACGCTCTGTCTCCCAAGTCAGAAGTCTATTCTCAGGATTCCTTGGGGACTTGGGGACTTTGCTCCCCTTGCAGCCTTGTTGAACTCTCTTTGCATTTCACCCAACTGTGCATGGGGCAGACAGGACACACTTTCCCAACAGTGCCTCCAGTGCTGTTCCCCATAGCGCTATGGGTCACGGGGGAATGTCATGTCTTGAGGTGGGGTTGTCTTTCTCCCATGGAAAGGCTCATGGTTTTAGAGCTTCCCACCTTCCTGTTAGCAGCCCACCATTCCAATCCCCTTTAGGAAAATAGCTCACGTACTATAAGCAAGTTACCTAAAATTTTCAAGTCTTAGTTTTCTCAATCTACTCCAAGAACGCATCTCTTCCTCGGTCATATGGACAGTGCTTCATTCCATTATGCAGAAGGTCACTATTGGTCAGACCCAACTCAGAGGCATCTAACAACAACGGTGACTCAATGGTGAAGTGAGCAGAAAACCAACAAAGTCACAGTGAAAAATAAATAAATAAGTATATACCTAGCATACTGGACACCATGTAGAAAGTGCTCAGTTTGCACTAATTATTGCTTTCCTCTCCTTCCATTCCCACTTGACATAAATATGTATCCACCTACTTACCAAACAGCTCCACAAAAAATATTTTATGCATTTGCCAGACACGATGGATCCAAAACTAAATTCATCTTCCCCACAAAGCTTATTTTAATTTGTATTGAGAGATAAGTGAATGTACAGTGACATCGGACTGATGGTGTTGGCAAAGAATATTGAAAGTACCATGGGCTGACAAAAGAACAAACAAATCTGTCCTAGAAGAAGTACAGCCAGGATGTTCCTTAGTGGCAAGGATGGTGACACTCGATCTTACATAGAGACCAGTGCAAGGAAAAGGACATCAGGCTTGGTAAAGTAGAGGGGCAGTGAAGACGAGGACGACCTTCAACAAGATGGACTGACACAGTGACTGCATGGACGGACGGGCTCAGCCGTAAGAGCAATGGTGAGGACGGCAGGGCCAGGTAGGGTTTATTCTGCTGTGCACGGGGTGGCTATGCATCACAATCAACCCCACAGCACCTAGCAGCACAACAGTTGATAAATCTAAACTTGTCTACACATCCATGAAACCACGACGTAAATCAAGATGCAGATTACTTCCAGCATCTCGGAGGCTCCCTCGTGTTCCCAACAGCCACTCTTCCCCCAAAGGTAACCACTAACCCAGTATGTATTATTATTGATTAGTTTTCACTATTGTATGAACTCTGGTAGCGTAGTGGTTCCAAATTAGACTGGGTGACAGAAAAACACCAGTTGCGCTGTGGGAGAAAGATGGGGTTTTCTAGCCCCATAAAAAGTTAACGTCTCAGAAACTCACGGAGGCAGTTCTACCCTGTCATATGGGGTCACTAAGTTTATGGTTCTGTTTGACTACTGTCGAACTTTATGTATTTCCCAATCTTCCTTAGCCTCTGTTCCCTGTTGCTAGCCATGGTCTGACTACATATCCCATTCTTTAAGTCTAAAATCATTCTTGACTCTTCTTCCTTTTCCTTTATCCTTTCCACATATTTATCAACAAATTGAGTTTATTGTCCTGACAGTTTTTAAGCCCCTATCTTGATTTTGACCTCACTGTTCACGATCTAACCTGTCCATTCTTTGCTCTGAGCACACCCAATTACTCACTATAACACCCAACCAACCAACTCAAGAGGCATTATATACTCACCTCTCCCTGCTCTCATCAGGCCTTGATTATAATTTATGTAGTATTAAGTAACTGCTGCAATTATTTCCTTGCTTAGCTGTACCCTTCATTAGACATGTGGACCACATATTTCATTAGACCATGTATTTATCAGGCTCCAGTCCTATGACTGGCATCTTGTATGCTGTTCATGTTGGCAAGGTGATTAATAAACCCAGTGTCCCTGCTAAGATGCACAGTGCTTCCTCAGCTTGGAATCTGCCTTTGTGCCACCAGCACCATTTCTAGCATTCTCTGGTGAGTGAGAACTATTGGTGGCATAGTTTACTGGGCCTGATTCCCAAGGGTTCTGGTGTTGAGGGTGTGCAACATGAGTGTGCATCAGCAGGAGTAAGTCGTTCTCTGTGAAAGTGAGGTGTGTGAGTGTCCTGGTGTATATCTGTCAGGTTAAATGTGGTTCTCTTAGGTTGGAAGTGCTATAGACGAGGTGAGGCCCTGTTTCTGCTGGATGCATGTTTGGGGCAGAGAGACTCTTTGTGTTGTTGCTAAGTGCCTTCCACTTAGTTTCGACTCATCGTGACCTGGAATGCAACGGAGCGAAGCTCTGCTGGTCCTGAGTCATCCTCACCATCAGGGCCATGTTTAAATGTCCAGTGTTGGAGCCACTGGGTCAGACCATCTCACTGGCCATCTTTATTTTTTAGAGATGATTTGATTAGGAGCTTTTACAGCTCTTCCAACAATCCACACATCATGTGCATCAAGCATATGTGTGCATATGGTGCCATCATTGTTTTTTAAACACTTTCTATTTGAGCCCTTGGTCTCAGCTCCTCTTTTCTCAGCAGTCTCATTTTTCCTCAACCTCCACCCAGGCATGATGTCCTTCTGTGTGAGGTCTGGTCCCCTGTGATAACCTTGCTAGAGAAATCTAGCCATCTTGGAGTCTAAGGAGAGTTCTAGCTATCCTTCTTCCAAGGCCGATTTGTTCTTCCTTCTGACAGTCTCGGATATATTCAAAATTCTTTGCCAACCTTAGCCCTCAAGATGTTTGCTTTGCCTTTCAACACATTGGAGAGGTCTTGTGAGGGATCTGTTCATGCTCTTGCTGGATCTCTTGACTGTGGCTTCTTTCCACAGGGTTGTGGATCCAAGTCAAATAAAGCTCTTGACAACTTCTCTTTGTAGATTATGCCTAATATTTTGGAAGTTCTTTGGGTTAGAATTTTTGTCAAATGCGTGCCTGGTTCTCACAGTTCCACCGCCACCCGGCAGCATCCCAGGCCTGAGCACTGGCATGCTTTTCTCCCTTGCACAGATACTGGAATCCTCTCTTGGGGCCCAGGGATTGACTTTGGAGCTACGCCCGCGATCTCGCTACCGGTTACAATTGCGCGCCCGGCTCAACGGCCCCACCTACCAAGGCCCCTGGAGTGCCTGGTCGGACCCTGTGCAGGTGGAGACAGCCTCCGAGATGGGTGAGGCCGGGGAGCAAAGCCCATCAGCACTTGAGCGAGTGGGAAGAGTTCCAACTCGCTCAAGCAGCAAGGACCTGGAGGGAGCTGCGGCCACGCAGCTGTCCCCAGATGCCCTGGATCGACCAGGCAGTACACCTGTATGGGCCTCAGGGTAGGGCTCAGGCCAGGGCTGCCGAGGTCACACTGGCATGGGTTGTGGGTCTTGTGCTTTGTTCTGCCTCAGCCTGGATCTCCCTGGTGACTGCTCTGCTCCTGGTGCTGGGCCTCAGCGCTCTTCTCGGCCTGCTCCTGCTGAGATGGCAGTTCCCTGCGCACTACAGGTACTGCCGCTGCCCAGGAGGGCTCCGGGGCTGTGGTTTAGACAGGACTGCACGCCTCTGCACAGGCATCCCAGGGCTGGCCATTTTCTGCATGTCACACTGGTTCCTTTCCTCCTGGAAAGGCACGCATGCCAACTTTCCTCCTGGCCCCTCTCTCAGTAACACTGCCACAGTTCACCCTTCATCCTCCCCGCCGGAACATGCAAGCTCACAACCAATTAGCCCTCAGGTGTGATGGTAAGCCTCTTCAGACAATGGTCGCCAGCTTTGCTAAGATCTTCATTTCTCATGGACAGGCAGCCGTTTTGTTTAGCACATAGTCCCAACCCTCATCTCTCTCCAACCCAGCCTCACATAGCCACCGGATTTTTTATTTATTTTTATTTATTTTATTTTATTTATTTTTTATTTTATTTATTTATTTATTTATTTATTTATTTATTATTTTATTTATTTTATTTATTATTTTTATTTTATTTATTTTATTTATTTTATTTATTTTTAATATATGCCTACATAATTTGTTTTTTTTTGTTTGTTTGTTTTTTGGGAGGGCATCACTGCTCTCTGGTGGTGGGAGTAGGAGGCCCAGCCCCACTGCTGGAATTGAACCTCCATCCCAGTGGGCCGCAGTCCCGCGCACAACCACTACGCCACCGGGGCTCAGCCCCATAATTTATTTTTAATACATGCATATACCTGTCACTCCCCAGCTCAAACCCCTCAGCTCCCCAGGACAGAGTCCAGACTTTGACAAGGAAGTCTCGGCCATGTCTGGCCCCTGACAGCATCTCCACGCCCTCCCACCCTGCACACCAGGCCTAGCACACTGTTGGCGATGTCCCCCACAAATAAGGTGGTTTCCCACATAATGGGCCCGGGATCCCCTCTCTGGACTGTCTTTACCAATTCTCAAGAACCCTCTCACGACCCTTCCCATGAAGGGTCTCTTTGTGCCCTACCATCAACCTCCATCCTAGCCCCAGGAACACTTTCCTATACTTACTGCATTATGACTTCCCTGCTAAACCTTACTTGGTCATCTTTCAATCTTTAGCCTCCAGCTTGCCAAGTAACAGGCCTCTAAATGAATGCTATTAACCAATGACTCTTTTATGTGGGAAGGCTAATGAGAAAGGCCACCGGAGGTCATAAACATGAAGGACAGCTCCATCCCGTGCCAGTCCTTCATTGCTAGCAGCTGCTGATTCTTGAACATTCAGCTCAGAAGGCAGCTCCTGCAAGCAGCCACGTATGGTCACCCTTGAGATGCCCTTTCTCCTGGGCTCCCTTTGAATTTTTAATCATACACCTATGATTAAAATAGGTTAGATAGAAGACTTTATGCCAGTAGACAAAATCCAACAACAAAAATGGGAATGGAGGGGTTCTTCTCCCCAGTTTAAAAAATCTGGTAAATTGGACTGAGCCCCGGTGGCGTCGTGGTTGTGCGCGGGACTGCAGCCCACCGGGATGGAGGGTCAATTCCAGCAGCGGCTCCACAGGAGCAAAGGCTGGGCCTCCTACTCCCACCACCAGAGGGCAGTGATGCCCCCCCCCAAAAAACAAAACAAAACAAAACAAAAATCTGGTAAATCATTCCTCCTAACTTTGAAAAGGTATGAATAAAGTCACAAAAGGGGCCTAAAACGTTCAACTAAAGTCTCTCTGTATAGAACTCTAAGAGCAAAAAGATGAAACGACCCTGACTCTATAATCTTCAGATAGACCACCCTCACTAGTACTTGATAACCAGCCTCTCTGGTTCCCGTCATTCATTCATTCAACTTATGGCTTAACTTGAGTACCTATTACGGGCCCGAAAGAGTTCTGCACTCTGACTTTACAGCAGAGAGCAAATGAACCAAAGTTCTGCTCTGTGGAGTGAAGCAGACAAAACCAAATATAGATAACAATACCTATACAATACAGTAAGTCAGATGCTCGAAAGAAAAATAAGTCCAGGTCGGGCTGAGCCCTGGTGGCGTAAGTGGTTGAGTGCAGGACTGTGGCCCGCAGGCTTGGCGGTCCAAATCCAGCAGCAGCTCTCAGGAGCAGCACTGGGTAGCGCCCACGACCACCAGAGGCAGTGATGCCCCCCTGAAAAATAAGTCCAGGTCAAGAGAGAGAGCATGATGGATACCGGAAGTGGTGCTATTTGAGACCAGAGTAGCCAGAGTTTGCTGCTGGCAAAAAACATTGAAAATACCATAGACTGACAAAAGAACCAACAAAACTGCCTTGAGAGAAGTACAGCCAGAAGGCCCCTTAGAAGCAAGGATGGTGAGACTGGACACATTGCCAGGAGAGACCGTCCCTGGGGAAGGGCCTCATGCTTGGTAAAGTGAGGGGCAGCGGCAAAGAGGCAAGCCCTTGACCGGACGGATGGCACCATGGCTGCCACGATGGGTGCAGACACAAGAACAGTTGTGAGGCGGGGTGGGATCAGGTAGAATCGCTAGGAGTTGGAACCCCGACTCGATGGCCCCTAACAACAGCCTGGGAAGAACTCTCTGTCAGCATGACCTTTGCGCTGAGGCCTGAGTGAGGCAACGAACAGATCCAGGCCAAAGGCACACAGAGTACAGAAGCCCGATGCATGCATTTTGAGGCAATCCCACAGCACCTTTTATGAGCCTCCCGCCATGGTTTCCCATCCCCACCCCAGGTTTTCTGGCCATCCACTGCTTCTCCACCTCAGTGGGTGCCTGCCTGTGCTTCCACCTCCCGGGGACCTCCCTGCTCACTCTCCTGACTCCCCCTTCTCTTCCTTCTCCCCAAGGAGCCTGAGGCATGCCCTGTGGCCCTCACTTCCAGACCTGCACCGGGTCCTTGGCCAGTACCTTAGGGAGAGCGCCGTCCTGAGTCCAGTGAGTGTCCTCTTCTTCCTGCTCCTGCCACCAGCCCTTCCTTGTCCCCCTGATACAACTTTTCCACGGCCCCCCAGGATACTGACCCACGGCGTAGCCCTCCCTGCTCTGCCCTTCCAGCCCTCTTCCCACAGGATCTCCTCGAATACAAACCTTTCTCCTCCCATCTCTCCCAGCCCAAGGCTGACGTCTCAGATGCCTACGAAGAAGTGGAACCCAGCCTCCTTGAAATTCTACCCAGGTCTTCCGAAAGGACTTCCTTGCCTCTATGCTCTTCCCAGGCCCAAAAGGACTACCGAGGGCTGCAGCCTTCTTGCCTGGGGACCATTCCCTTGTCAGTAACCCCATCCATGGCTGAATCAGGGCCCTGTTGTACCACGCACATCGCCAACCATTCCTACTTACCACTGAGCTGTTGGCAGCAGCCCTGACAGCAGCCCTTACTCCCAATGCCCTGGACCAAATTCTCCAGACCTCTCTGTGAACCCCATCCCCACCCCACTCCACCCCAAACACAAACACCTCAGACCTCACCTCCACCCTTCTCTGTCTACCCTCAGAGTTGGGCTTCACAACACTGAACTTACTGTACTGCTACTGACCCAAGTCCAGAACCTTCTCTCCTTGGGCAAGGCCCATTTAACTAAGCAGTTCTAACTTTTGCCTTCTTTCCCCTCTTTTTAATACCAAGCTCCTTGAAAAGAAGCTTCTCTTCCCACTTCTCAGCTATTCATCAGACCACTTCTATGTGTTTGCTGATCACCATTTTGCTAATGAAAGTAATCAAGCAATTTCACCAAAATCTAATTTCAAGATTGAAGGAGAACTTGTTAATCCTCAGTTTATTTGATCTCTCTCATGGTCAACTACTCGTTTATCTTTTAAGTTCTCTCCTCCTATCCTAGCTTCTATGACTCTGACTCTCCAGACGCCCCCACCCCCACCCTTCCAACCGCTGAATATACTAATGGTTTGTGGCTAAGCAAGCTCTCTCTCTCTCTCTCATTTGCTGTGGGAAGATGAACAAAATGACAATGTCTTGGAGTCTTAGTTTTCTCAACTATAATAATAGAACTCTTGGAGTTCTTCATTGTTTTAGTTTTTCGTTTTTTTCAAGGTCAGAAAATAATCGAAGTAAAGCACTTGGCACTGTGTCTAGGACCATCACTGCTGCTGAGTAGATTCTGACGTACAAAGAGGCGCGTACAGCCTCACCCTTCTCCTGAGGGGCAGCTGGTGGGTTTGACAGCCAATCTGTGGTTAGCATAGGTGACCAGACGTCCCGCTTTGTAACACTTTAACAACATCCCACAGCATTTTACAATTAAAATAAATATATTACAATACTATTTTTGCCTTCTATGAACATTTTTGTTGCTCCATATAGAACAAATTTTTAATCGAGAACCCCACCCCACCCCTCCCGTCAATGGTGGCACGCTTAAAATGCGGTCAGCAGCCCAATGCATCACCCCCGCTGCCCCCAGGGCTCCTTGTCGACAACCTGCGAGTCCTGGCTCTATACTACTGTTACAAATCTATGGCTTTTGGGACCCCAGTGAAGGCACGGTGAGCTTTGTACTGAGCTGCCGACCGCAAGGTCAGTGGTTCACACCCACCAGCGCTCCGAGGGAGAAGGTGAGGCTGCTTACTCCATCGAGATTTAAAGTCTCAGAAACCCAAAGGGGCAGTCCTATAAGATTGCTATGAGTTCGAACTGACTTGATGGCAGTGATGCGGCCTTTTTTTGTGTTTGTTTTGTTTTCTGAGATCTTTTATGGTTAAGTATTTGGCTATGGACCAAAAGGGTAGTTGAAAGCCACCAGTGGCTCCACTGAAGAACAGAACTGGCAATCTGCTCCCATCAAGATGGCAGCTTGGGAAACCTTCTGGGACAGTAACTTTGTCCGATAAGGACACTATGAGTCAGAAGTGACTCGGGGGCACCCAACAACAACATTCTTTTGCCCCTGGCATCTCTTCTTGTGCTTTATTACAATTCCTCAAAATTCTATCCTGACTTTCTCAAATCCCACGTATTCCAAAGACCTTGACATATCCTGACTATTAACAATTTATTCAGTTCTTATTCCCAGCCCAGAATTCTACTCTAGCATCTAGACAAGTGACTGTTGACACGCCTGTCTCCTGATACTAGATGATGGGCCACTTGAAGGCAAGGGCCGCCATTTGTCCCCACCCCTCCCCCTCCACACACAGCCCCAGAGTAGTACTTGGTGTATGGTAATAGTCCTTCAATAAATGTTTCTCAATGAATGATATTTTCCTCTGAATAATGCTTTGTTAGTCTTCCCTCCAGCTTAAGAAGTAACCTTTCGTTCCTGTATTTTATTTTTGTTTTTGTTTCTGGGCATCACTGCCTCTGGTGGTCGTGGGCGCTACCCAGTGCTGCTCCTGAGAGCCGCCACTGGATTTGAACCACCAAGGCCGCGGGCCGCAGTCCCGCACTCAAGCACTTACGCCACCGGGGCTCAGCCCTTGTTGCTGTATTTTCTTACTCCTGTTCTATCAACTGACACTTGCCTGGCATCTTTCATCTCCTCTGGATCTTTGGCCTCCACCTACAAATATGAGTAAGCTCCTTAGTGCTGGTATCCCTCAGATTCCATGCCCTTGTTCTATTGACAAATTTCTTACTCACGTGGCTTGAGTCTGATGCCTTCTCACCCTCTCCACTCCCAACTCTTTGAGTAAGCCCTTCCGCATGGAACCTGAGTGGCCACCCTCCTGAGCCTGCTCCCCGAAGGTGACCCAGGATGCATTCCTAGGTCGCCAGAGGTCAAGATACATCCTCTTCTGCATTTCTCAGCCTCGCTAAATCTGAGTCTCATTGCCTCTTGTCGGTTAATTCACTTCGCAAAACTCACCGAGACTGTCTGCACAAACACTTACAGTTGCCCTTTCATGAAGAGACGTATCAGGCAAGGTCTGTGAAGTCTGAGAGAGGTCCTACCACATGGCTTCCATTATCTGCAGGGACGGCCCCCATTCTCCCATGCATGAATGTTCTCCTGTGTCCAGGAAGCCTAATGGCTACTATGTTTGGGCCTCTGATAGCAATGCTCATGAATGATTGAAGTATTAGTGCATAGTCATGACCAATCCAATCAATAACTATGCCTAACTGATTGCATCATGTCGCCCTCCATTTCTCTAAAGCCCCAGAGAAATAAACTATAGTGTTTCTTATAGGCAGTCCAACCTTCTTCCCCCCACTGGCTGATTGAAGTTATGATTGCTTTTCTTAGTAACTAGTTCCTTTTACGGTTGTTTTTGTTAAACCATCCAGTTGATCACACACTAATTTGACAATTTCTACCCGTCAACTATGCGGTGACTTTGTGCAGTCATCCCCACCCCTTCTTTTCAGAGTTGTTTCCTCCCCAGTAACATAAACACACTCTCCCTGAAATATACTATCTAATCCAGGGGTCCTCAAACTATGACCCGCAGGCCACATGTGGCCCGCCGAGAACATTTATCTGGCCCGCTGGGTATTTTTTGCCGACGCTCCCTTCCTGCTTAAGCAGCCAACTCATCCCAGGTCCGCAGTGAAATTGTTCATAGTTTTGTTTTTGTTTTTGTTTTTGAACTATAGTCAGGCCCTCCAACTGTCTGAAGGACAGTGAACTGGCCCCGTTTAAAAGTTTGAGGACTCCTATCTATGCTTCTCAATCGATTCCATATCCACAGATCTTAAAAGAATATCGTGCTCAAAGCAGACACTCTTCAGTCACTCACTGCCATCAAGTCAATTCCAGTCACGGTGGTTATACCTTGGGCTTCTCACCACAAGCTTTGAAAGCACCAGTCCCTCCTAATAGGGTTGCTGGTTAACCTCCACTACTGATTGGTTTTAAGAGAAGACTTCAGAAGATATTTTTGATCTGTTTAACTATCATTCCAGGGCAATAACTTCATCTAGTTTCCATGGCTCCAGAAAGTCTAAAGTCCATGGCCATTTGAGATTCGGTTCTACATTTCCTCCTCTTGATCAAGATTCTTGTATGGAATACTTTATGAAAATGTTCAGTAGCTGGGTGGGCACCATCCAGTTCCTTTGGTCTCATACTAAAGGAAGTCGTTATCCATGGAGGTCATCAACCACACATTCTGTATCCTCCTCCTATTCCAGGTCAATAGAAGCCAGTGTACCTTTGGGGTGGGGGGTGCCAGCCTGCAAACTTTTAAGATTCTAAGTTGTGCTGAGGGAAACTGAGACCTGGAAGAGAAAGTGTGGAGACAAATTCTCTACACTCATCTTTAAGAAGCTGGGAGGCCAGGGTTCTGGTGGAGGGAAGCCTTCGTGGGTTGGAGATTAACCCCAGGCACATTTCCCCACCTAAAGTTGTTCCCCCACAACGTCCACCCACAGTAACACCAACGTTAAGGTACTGCTTGCAAGCATGTGGTTGCTACTATACTCTTAGGGATAAATGTTGGGAGGCTGCTTGCCTGAAAGTGGTCTGCTTCTGAGATAATCCATTCACCCGCGCTCTGCTTCTAGTCTGCATGGAAGAGGTGAGCCTCTGCATGTCTTGTCTGATGCTCCTACAACTTACCCTTCAACTCCACAACCACCCCGGGCCCATTCGGTTGTGGAGGCTGGTCCCTTACACCAAGCACAAATCAATGAAGTAGGAGGTATGCAAAAGGCCAGTTAACTCAATTAACAGCTATGTAGCATGAAACCATGGTCCTACATCTCCAAACCAAGGAATTAAATCCCATACGGTGTCGGGTTGCACACAGCAGCCTCAGCAGCTACTCTTTTCATTTGTTTGTTGCTATTGTCAATATACCACCTGTTTTTCTGCTAGTTCTTTTCTGGTATACCACTTATTGACAGCAACTACATTAATTGGCAGTGCAACCCTACCCTTAATCAATGTAAAGCAAAAATCCCCATCCTTGTTGGATCCCTCCAGGCCCTGGTAACCACCAAGAAACTTTCATTTCTTTCTCTCGCTCTTTTTTTTTTTTTTTTTTTTTTTTGTGGCATGACTGCCGTAATGGAAACTTTCATTTCTATGGATTTGTTCCAATCTTTTTAAGTAAGTGTGGTCACACTTCTTAGCTCGAAACCTACAGCCATGGGAGCCCAAACAGCCTGGTACTGGTTCAAGGATAGAAAAAGTGAAACAAAATGGAAAATAAAAAAGTAAATTCATCCACTCATTGGCAGCTGACTTTTGGCAAAGGGTTAAAACTCATTAAATAGGGAAGAGATAGCCTTTGTAACAAATGGCATAAGAACATAGGGATATCTATTTGCAAATAACCATGAGAAAAGGACCCATATCTCATACCATCTATAAAAATGAACTCACCACAGACCAAAGTCCTATATGTAAAGTCTAAAACTATAAGTAATGAAAGAGTAGCAATGAAAAATTAGGGACAAATGGAGAGCCCCTTATCCATGGCATAAACATACTACAAAGAATAATTGAAAACATACAAATTTCAGAAGAAAGCTGGATGACTGGGCCTCCTAAAAATTAGACACTTATATGCATCAAATTACTTCATCAAGAGTAAAAAACAAAATCTACAGAGTGGAGGAAAAAGTTTTAGCAATGGCATATGAGATAAGGGACTCATTTCTGTAATGTATAGAAAATGTCAGTACCTCAACAAGCAAAATGTAAATAATACCATTAAAAAGTGGGCAGAGGGGAACTGATTATAAGGAACTACATATAAACTCCTCCCTGGGGTATAGATAACAGGGAAGTGGGTGAAGGGAGACATAGGACAGTGTAAGATATGACAAAATAAAAATCATTTCTAAATTATCAAGGGTTCATGAGGAAGGGGGGTAGCAGGGAGGGGGAGAATGAGGAGCTGATATCGAGGGCTTAAGTAGAAAGCAAATGTTTTGAGAATGTTGAGGGCAACAAATGTACAAATGTGCTTGACCTACAATGAATGTATGTATGGATTGTGATAAGAGTTGTATGAGCCCCAATAAAACGATTTTTTAAAAAGTGGGCAGAGTACTTAACCGGAGGAGACATTCAGACAGTCAACAAATATGAAGAAAGGCTCAAGATCATTATCCATTATCCAGTATCCTGCAAGACAACAAATCCCTCCAGGATATCATGTTACCCTGGGTGTGGATGGACTTTCTGAGGAAGATAAGTTGACTGTCTTCAGGGCAGGGAAAATCCAGTGGTTATTGTCTCAGCCATTGCAGGTTGTTAAGGTCTTCACTGGCCACGTGGGGAAGCTGGTGCCACTGAAGGAGACCATCAAGGGGTCCCAGCAGATTTTAGGAGGTGACTATGACCATCTCCCCGAGCAGGCCTTCTACATGGTGGGACCCATTGAGGAGGCTGTGGCAAAAGCTGATAAACTGGCTGAAGCACATTCTTAAAAGGGAGGGGTCGTTTGAGCCAATTGACCCCTGTGTATCTCCTCCCCCCCCATTCAAAAGCTTGTTTTCTGTATAGGCCACACAAGAGCTTTGGTTGAAAATGTGTTCTGTCTAAAGAATATTTAAGGTTTCCAATAAAATGTACTTCCCTCAAGAAAAAAAAGAATTGAGTTTAGTATCTGGTTCTACTTTGTTTATATTGATTTCTTCTACTTATTATTGATATAATGATTTATGGGAATGATTTTGGTAAGTATGGAAATAGCTTGTAAACCCGCTTGCCTCAAGTCATTAATTTGATCTTTAGATGGTTTTAGGCCATGACTAGGAAGAAGTCTTTGAAGACACCAGTCCCACCCAGTACTCTGGAGTATTCAGATATTTGCCTAAGAGCAAGAGATCTGCCTTAGAGCAAGACTGACAGATTGAAGAAAGAGTAACTCTGGTTCTTCTGTAAATCTTGAACTAGTGGTTATTTTCAGAAGCTGGAAAGAATCTGGAACCATGAAGAAAACTCCTCTCTAAGATTGAATATTAAAGAAAGTCTGTGGCAGCCTGAGACGCTTGCTAGGTGACCACCTAGATCTACTTGTTGAGTAAAAGTGGGAGAAATGCAGCAATAAATAGATGGATTGAAAAAAAAAAGATGGATTGAGTCTGGTGACTGACCCCTGTGGACCTGGTTTACAAGGAACTAAAGGAAAAGGCGAGAGTGGGCTGACTAGTCTGAAGTTCATGACCTAGTATGAGAGGGTTAGGCATGTTGAGAATCTGTGATGGGGTCATTGTCTAAGGCAAGGTGATTTGAGTTATTTGAGCCTGTGAACTGGTATATATTGCTGGACTTTATGGGTGACCTACCCTGATTTGACTTTATGGATGTGTACTTCACAAGGCTCCAACTGGAATGAAGACTCTTCATATCGAAAAATATGATTATTTTCTCAGAGCAATGGGTTGATGTAAGTGGGCAATATATAAACTGGATACCCAAAATGGGGAATAAAGGCACAAAGTGGTTGGCTTACAAACTCTCATAGGTGGGGGAATATATATTCATAGGATTATAGGATTGAGGTGTGGGTATTACCTAACTACAATTGTTAGGCATAGGATATTTCCTGTTATGTTCACTTAATAGAATGTTATGTTTAAATGAGGGTGGCACATGTTGAATAGTATGCATTTTATCTTTATCCTGTTAGGTACAGATATGATTTTATTGTTTAAAAATTACACATGGTGGGTTGAACCCCGGTGGCATAGAGATTGTGCACGGGGCTGTGGCCCACTGGGTTGGAGGTTCAAATCCAGCAGCAAGGCTGGGCCTCCTACTCCCACCACCAGAAGGCAGTGATGTCTAAAAAAAAAATTACGTATGGTTAAAGAGTTATTTGAAAATGGGGGCATGAGAGAGGGGAGGAGAAGGGGGCACAGACAAGCACATGGACAGGGGAGGGGGAGCAACATGTGGTCTGGAATCGATGGAAAGGAGGGTGTGGGAGGCCTGGTCTGGATTAAGCAAGGACAATGATTCTGTGAGGAAACACTGAAATGTCAGTGAAGGTGGAACATAATGGTGGGAGATGGAAGGAAATAGAGGAAAGAGCTAGAAGGCAAAGGGCACTTGCAGAGGTCTAAACATAGGTCTGTCCATACATAAATACAACTATCTATTATAAGGTGGGAATAAATTTAAGAACATATCTATAGGCCAATACTATGGTAGCAAGTGGACCTTGGGCCCTCTCCCTGGTGTTCCCTCAATGAAAGAAAACTTTGTTCTATGAATCTGGTATTCCTCGAGGCTCACTGCCCAACATGATCACTGAAGTTAAATGGGTGCACAAGCAAATGTGGTGAAGAAAGCTGATGGTGCCCAGCCATCAAAGGATATATCTGGGGTCTTAAAAGCCTGAAGATAAATAATAAACCATTTACTTGAAAAGAGACCACACCCACACAGAAGAAGCACAACAGCCAGTCTGGCCACATGGTGGTGAAAGGTCTAAGCAATAGACATCAAGCGGGAGGGGGGGTGGGAGGGAGACATATCACTGTGTGCACACACCCCCAAGATGCCCACTGAGGACATGTGGAACATGAACAAGAGTGATGAATAAAGCTGATGTGCCTGTGCGATCATAAGGTGCTGAAACAATCAGGTATCAGACATCAAAGAGCGAAAATCAAAATCAATGGATCAATTGACTCCCGATATCGTTGAAGACAAATGGATACAGAGGCAAACAGAGTAGAAGAAACGATGGTGCCCAGCTACCAAATGATTGAATGTCTGGAGTCTCAAAAACTTGAAGATAGTCACCATTCAGCGCAGAAACAGCAAAGTCCACATGGAAGAAGCACACCAGCATGTGTGATCAAAAGGGGCCGAAGGGAGCAGGTATCAAGCATCAAAGAACAAGAATCACATCATTGCGAATGAGGGGGAGAGCAGGGCGGGGCCCTAAGGTCCACTGGTGGGTAACTGGTCACCCCTTTACAGGGGAGTCACCGGGAGGAGACAAACCTGTCAAGGGGCAGCCGGGCAGTGATGATGCTTACATGTTTCCTCTAGTTCCTGAAGCCTTCCTCCCCCCAACCATCATGGTCCCAACTCTATCTTACAAATCCAGATGGACTGGAGAAGGTACACTGGTGGAGAGGTGACCTGGAGATATGGGGAAACCAGGATGGATAAGCCCCTACGGGCCAGTGGTTAGATTGGGGCTGCTGGAAGGGTAGAGAGGAGATGGGGTGGAGGGACAGAGCCAACTGCAAGGATATACACATAAGCTCCTATTTGAAGGACGGGCATCATAGGAGTGCATTGGGGGAGAGGTCGGGCAGTGTAAGATATGACAGAACAATAATAGTTTATAGAGTATTCAGGGTTGGTGGGAAGGAGAGAGCAGGGAAAGGGGGGAAAGGATGGAAAAATCGATACTAGGGGCTCGGGGGAAAAGGCAAATGATTGGAGAACGATGGTGGCGGCGGACATGTGAACGTGCCTGCCATAGTATGTTTATTTATGTATTGTGAAAAGCGATGTACGAGCCCCCAATAAAATGATTTAATTTTTTAAAAAAGAAAGACACCAGAGGGCAGTGATGCAAAAAAAAAAAAAAGAGAAAGAAAGAAAGAAAAAGCTCAAAAAAATGTTTTGGAAATGGTGTACAACATATGTACAAAGATGCTCGATACAATTGATAGATACATGGGATGTTGTGAGAGCCCCCAATAAAATGACTTTTTAAAAAAGAGTAAAATACACCAGAAACCAAATGATCTCTCTTTCATGATTCTATTTATATAAAATATAAAGCCAAGCCAACAAGGATATTGTTTAACAAGCAAGGTGGTTTCATGGCAGTTGAGGGAATGCATCGCATCAATTCTGTGGTGCTGGCCATTTCCTGGTCTGAGTGCTGATCACACAGGTGTGCTCTGTTTACAACTGGTCGCCTTCTTGTGCCTTAGTGTTTGAGCCCATTCTCTGAGTATTTCCCAGGCAATCTCCAGGTTATGAACATCTGATCTGTGACCATCTGCAAAATCTCTGTAATGCCTGCTGCTGCCAGGGGCCAGGGAGTCTATCAGACTCATGCCAGCCTATGAACAACAGAAGGAACACAGCCTGGCCCAGCGTGATTCCCCATGATTGTTGGAAATGTGAGGTGCGTTCAAAGGCTTACAATAATAAACCACTTTACTATGCACACCAAAAAACAACAAAAAAGAAAATGTCAAATTGACAAGGGGTGGTCTGTGGCAGTCACCTCATGTGATGTCAATGTGAGGATTAAGAGTATAGGAGCAGAGTCTAGACTGTCAATCTGGAGACAGTCAATGAGACCTCTATGTGGGGATGGCCTTCTCCTGAGAATTCTGGGAAATCCAACTGTATTTCTCCCGTGGAGGTGAGAGACTCACGACTCACTCTCTGGCATACATTGCAGCTGACAAGACACATAGCATGCTGACAGACCCTGAACCCTGGAAACTGGAGGAGCCCTAGGGAGATCCTTGCTAGCACTGAGATGCTTCTACCATCACTGGATACACAAGATTCTGCACCTACTAGCCTGTGATTGTCCTGGTTTCATTGCATGTGTTTCATGAGTCTGAAGAGGACTTATCGATTGGTATTAGACACATGGGCTAATATCAGACTTATGACCTTGAACTGGACTGGGCTGGGATGTTTTCTCAATGTTCAATTGCTCTCTCTTATACAAAAAAAAAAAGTGTAACTACTGGCAAATTGTATGGTGCTTCCTTGAAATAGATGGATATATTTAAAAAAAAAACCCTTATGATCTAGAGAAAAAAAGAGCTGCAACATGAATAGACATATGCATAGCCAAGCCATCACACTATTCATAAAAATACTGAAAAGTTCATCAATAGAATAATGGTTAAAGTATGGTACACACGCACTAAGGAATGCTACACAATGTTAAAAAATGATGAATCTGAAACACTTCATAATATGGATGAACTTGTGAAACATTATGCTGCGTGAAATTAGTCAAAAAAAGCAAATATTGCATCAGACCACTATGATTAAAAAAATGAATAGGAGGCTGAGCCCCCGTGGCGTAGTGGTTGTGTGCGGTGGTTGTGCGCGGGACTGCGGCCCCTGGGATGGAGGTTCAATTCCGGCTCCCAGAAGCAAAGGCTGGGCCTCCTACTCCCACCACCAGAGGGCAGTGATGCCCCAAAAAAACAAAAAAAAGGAAAAATGATATGTTCTATAGTGTTCCCCCAGATCACAATAAAAAACTTTAAAGAAACAAGGTTATAAAATATTTATTGTTTTTGTTTGTTTGCTTGTTTGTTTTGAGAGGGCATCACTGCCCTGGTGGGAGTAGGAAGCCCAGCCTTGCTCCTGAAGAGCTGCTGCTGGATTTGAACTGCCAACCCTGTGGGCCGCAATCTTGCACACAACCACTACGCCACCAGGGCTCAGCCCACAATATTTATTCTTTTGTAGCTGTCATATTTCTCTTAACAATATTTTCAAGTTCTGTTCATATTGCAACAGGTAGCAAGACTTCTTTTTTTCTAGTGAGTCGTATTCCACTGTTTGCACTCATGTGAACCATATTTTGTGTCTCATTCATGTACTGATGGGCATGTACGCCATTTATATCTTCAAGTGAAACAATGCTCCAGTGACATAGATGTACAAGTTGCTTTGGGGGTCTCTTTTCAAGTCTTTGGAGCATACACCCCAAAGTGGAGACGTGGCGTCATATAATAATAGTTCTACATTTACTCTTTTGAGGAGTCCCCTACACTGTTTTCTACAACCATTGTACCATTTTGAATTCCTACCAGAAATGGAGAAAGACTCCAATTTCCCCACTTCTTCACCATGTTATTTTCTGGAATGCAAGCACCACACCTCTGTCTCTAGGTGAGTCTGTCTACATGCAGATGTGCCCACATCGGAGGACCCAGGGTGAAGACTGTTACCCATGGCACACCATGCTTCAAGACAAAATGTTGTTGATTTGTAATCAGAAATAAATATTTCATACTATATAATTACATATTGTTTTTTTGTGTTTTTTTTAGGCATCACTGCCCTGGTGGTGGGAGTAGGAGGCCCAGCCTTTGCTCCTGGGAGCCGGAATTGAACCTCCATCCCAGTGGGCCGCAGTCCCGCACACAACCACGCCGCCACCGGGGCTCAGCCCTACATATTGTTTTTGTGATTAATCACTATGTTTTAATTATGTTCAATTTCTAACAAGGAAAAGACATCCTGCATATCAGATATCTACATGGTGATTTGCTACTGCTTCATAACAGTAGCAAAATTAGTTATGAAGTAGCAATGAAAATAATTTTATGCTTGGGGGTCACCACAATATGAGGTATTAAAGTGTTGCGGCATTAGGAAGATTGAGAAAACAAAAACAGAAAACCTCACTGCCACTGAATTGAAGCTGGCTCAGTTGACCCTATAGGACAGGGTAGAACCTTTCTAAGCTTTTAACTATTTAAAGGAGTACAATGCCCAGTCTTTCTCCCTAGGCATCCCGGTGAAAGTGAGATGATTTCTTTTTGTGGTTTTGATATGCACCTCTTTGATGATTAATGACGCTGAGCATCTTTTTCACGTTAAGTGGCCATTGGCAGGTTGTTTTTGTGTGTCTGTGTGTGTTAAATGTTCAATCAAGCATTTCCCCCAATTTACGTTTGGGTTTTTGGCTTTTTTTGTTGTTGAAATTTCATACATCGTTTTATTATTAAGGTTTTTTTTTTTTAAATCAAATACATGGTTCCCGAGCTTGTCTTTCTGATAAGCAATTTTTAAAAGACCTTTCTACGAGGTTCATTTATTTATTTTGTGTGGACCTGTTTATGCTTCTGTTTTTCCCGTAACCCACAGTTAATTTAGGCTCGATCGTTTTGCCCCTGAATTTTTTCTTCGGAGACTTTCATACTTTTCGTTTTCACACTCGGAACTGTTATCCATTGGGAATTGGGGGGGGGAGAGGGGGGCGACTGAACATTTCTCTTGATCTTAAAGAAGTCCTCTCGCCCGCTCTTATTTTCGGGTTGTAAACAAGACAGGCACGACTTGACTTACCCCCTGTGGGTGTGTGAGACTGTCACTCTGTGCAGAAGCGGCGGGCGCACACTCCAGCCCAGGCCTCCCAGCTGAACTTTCTACCTTCCCTTCTAGAAGAAACACTCACCAAGCCTTTCCTCTGGGCCCACCCCTGCCGGTGGGCGGCTCGCCCTCTTTCCCTGCTCTCCTCTGGCTCAAAAACCTTCGGCCACGCCACCCACGTTCGGCGCCGGGGTATCCCGCAGCGTTCGCAGGTGACGTCGCTCAGGCTCCCAGAGCTCGGCGGCTCGCGGCGCGCGCACGCGCACGCGCACGCGGCGGGGGCGGGGACGCTGAAGCATGAATGGCAGCCGGGGCTTCCCAGACGCGCCCCGCCCGCCCCGCCACGCCCCGCCCCTCCGCGCTTTAAAGCACCAAATCGCCGAGAATTAAACACAAATAAGTAGAAAGGGTGGGCTTTAAACGTTTCTCACCCTTCAAATCGCGTCCCGCTGCCGGATTCTCGTGAGAGTGTGGCGTCATCCGGAAGGCCCGCCCCCCTGTGCCGTAGGGGCCAATAGGCGGCGGCGGCTGTTGAGACCGTTGGCTTTTGAAGGAGCCAATGAGTGCGAGGAGCGGAAAGGTTTAAGAAGTGTGAGCTCGCGTTGCTAAGGCTGGTTCGGGACTGGAACCTGAGCGAGAGCGGACGACGGCTTTCAGCTGCGGTGAATCGAAGCGGGCTGCCGCCTAGGGCTGCCGGGCTGCCTCGGGAGCCGGCCGGCGGGGTGCTTGACTGGCCGTGAAGGCGCCCCGCGCCTCCCCCGAGCTCCGCCGCTTCTCAATTTTCCAGGACTCGGCCGGTTCCACCTCCAAGGACCGTCGCCTCCAGCCCACGCCCATGGCGCACTTCGTGTTTGAGAGTGACCTGCACTCGCTGCTCCAGCTGGACGCGCCCATCCCCAATGCGCCCCCCGCACGCTGGCAGCGCAAAGCGAAGGAATCGGCGGGCCCGGCGCCCTCCCCCATGCGGGCGGCCAACCGATCCCACAGCGCCGGCCGGACCCCAGGCCGAACTCCGGGTGAGCGGGTGCGGCGGGCCCCGGGCACGGGGGGAATGGCTGGGAGCGGCTTCCATTCTTCCAGCCCCGGGTGTCTGATCCGAAAGTCAGCCCGCTTTCTCCTTGCCCCAGGCAAATCCAGCTCCAAAGCTCAGGCCACCCCCAGCAAAGCTGGGGGCGATCGCTATATCCCCCATCGCAGTGCTTCCCAGATGGAAGTGGCGAGCTTCCTCCTGAGCAAAGAGAATCAGCCTGAAAACAGCCAGACGCCCACTAAGAAGGTATGTGCCCGGAGGCGTCCTGAGGAAATAGCAGGCCACCGCCTCTGCCCACTGGTGCCACTGGTGCTCTCGCCCCGACTCCCTCCCAACCTTTTATTCATATTCCAGGAACATCAGAAAGCGTGGGCCTTGAACCTGAACGGTTTCGATGTGGAGGAAGCCAAGATCCTTCGGCTCAGTGGAAAACCCCAGAATGCCCCAGAAGGTAAGACCTCAAGAAGTGGTTCTTGGAGAGAACTGTCAGGCCATCCCCCTGGGGTTATGGGGGGAAGTCGGTTTGTTCTGAGCTCTTTCCTCCTCTCCTGTGGCCACAGGTTACCAGAATCGACTGAAGGTGCTTTATAGCCAAAAGGCCACGCCTGGCTCCAGCCGGAAGACCTGCCGTTACATCCCTTCCCTGCCCGACCGTATTCTGGATGCCCCTGAAATCCGGAATGACTACTGTGAGTGCAGCCCTAGGGGATGGAGAGAAGCCATGGCCTAGGATGCTCATGTTGGTCCCTTATCTCTGGCAGACCTGAATCTCGTGGACTGGAGCTCCGGAAATGTCTTGGCGGTGGCATTGGACAACAGTGTCTACCTGTGGAGTGCAAACTCCGGTGACATCCTGCAGCTGCTGCAAATGGAGCAGCCTGGGGAGTATATATCCTCTGTGGCCTGGATCAAAGAGGGCAACTACCTAGCTGTGGGCACCAGCAGTGCGGAAGTGCAGGTGAGATTTGGCCTTGAACTGTGGTCCCGGGACTCCAGAGAGTTTGCGCCGTTGGAAATGTTAATGCAAAAAAAACCTCCTCATCGCTGATCCCAGTGATCTCCTCTTTCTCCAGCTATGGGATGTTCAACAGCAGAAACGGCTTCGAAACATGACCAGTCACTCTGCCAGAGTGGGCGCCCTCTGTTGGAACAGCTACATCCTTTCCAGGTCCGTGGTGGACCCTTGCCCACTCCTGCCTGTGCAGCCCTGTCCTGAAGCAGCTTGGGCTTGCTTGTATTTGACTCCCGCCAAAGAACTTCTGTGTTTTGTTTTGTTTGTCCCCTTTCCGCAGCGGTTCACGCTCTGGCCACATCCATCACCATGACGTCCGGGTAGCCGAGCACCATGTGGCCACACTGAGTGGCCATAGCCAGGAAGTGTGTGGGCTGCGTTGGGCCCCAGATGGACGGCATTTGGCCAGCGGAGGCAATGATAACTTGGTCAACGTGTGGCCTAGTGCTCCTGGAGATGGTGGCTGGGCTCCCCTGCAGACATTCACCCAGCATCAAGGCGCTGTCAAGGTGAGAGGGAAGCTATGCTGGGGTCTCCAGAGGCTTCCGTGGTCCTAGGAATTATTCAAGGGGCAGGGTGGTGGGGTTGGGCGGGGTAAACCCATGCCCTCTCTAGCTCCTTGGCTATCTCTGGTACCTGCTGGCTCTGTGATTCCATCTTGTTTCCCCTAGGCTGTAGCGTGGTGTCCCTGGCAGTCCAATGTCTTGGCGACAGGAGGGGGTACCAGTGATCGGCACATTCGCATCTGGAACGTCTGCTCTGGAGCCTGTCTGAGTGCTGTGGATGCCCAGTCTCAGGTAGCCTTTTACCTATTCCAGACGTCTTTGTTCGATAGTCTTACTGGATCCTCTCATCCACGGCAATCGGTTCGCCAACTCTGATGGTCTACAGACTTTTAATTTGGCTTTCATCCGTGATGCTCCCTGCTTCCTGCATATCTCTCCAGTAGTTTATAGGATAATCCTCAACCCTTTGTCTTATAGCCATACCACCACCTCGCTATGTCCCAAGTTAAGCAAACATCCCTTGCCTTTCCAAAATGTGTTTGGTCCTCCTCTTATGTGACGGGCAAGGCCTCCGAAATGTGGGAAAAAAAAAAAAAAACACCAAAAATGTTTCCTCCTCATCACCTAGTCTCCTAAAACCTATCGGTCTTACCTCAAACCATCATTCACTTGTTTCCTTCTTGTAGCCTCACCTTCCACCACCGCTGCCCCACCCTCCCACAGATGATTGCAAATTGCCTCTTCATTGGTCTCCCAGCAATTTGCTTCTGATCTTTGGTTCATCCTCTACTCTGTAATCTGTGTAGCCTTTCTAAACAGTGAATCTACAGTTGTCTTCTTTATGCACGGCAATAGCTTCTCATCATCCATAATCCAAATTGCGCCAGGATCTTTGAGGCCTTTGCTGGTAGGCCTCCAGGCAACCGTGCTAGCCAGCTTCGTTTCCTTCCACCTTCCCACGCAGCTCTCTCTAGCCCTGGGCTCTGTAGCCAGATAACTGGAGTTCACATTTTTGTTCTGTCACCTAACAAGTTACACATGACCGTAGGCAACCAGCTGAAATTCCCTATGTCCAATTCTTCCCCCATAAAATAGATAACATTAATGCTTTCTAAACACCATGATCATTCCCAAACACTGTGATCATTCATCCAGGTTGAAGTGTGTAGCACCAGGCAGGGTGTGTAACTCTTCGCCCTAATGTGAGTAGCATTCACTGTATGTGTAGTGCTCATGCCAGCTCCTCCCCACAGGTGTGCTCCATCCTCTGGTCTCCCCACTACAAGGAGCTCATCTCAGGTCATGGCTTTGCCCAGAACCAGCTGGTTATTTGGAAGTACCCAACCATGGCTAAGGTGGCGGAGCTCAAAGGTGAGTCCGATGAAAAAGACCACATATTGTGGGATTGCATGTGCATGCAAAGTCTAGTGGGGCTGAGCCCCGGTGGCACTGTGGTTGAGTGCAGGACTGCGGCTGTCTGGGCGCTTCAGATCCAGCAGCAGCTCTCCAGGAGCAAGGCTGGGCCTCCCACTCCCACCAGAGGGCAGTGATCGCCCCACCTCCCCCCAAAAAGAAAAGTCTAGAAAGAGCCAGAGAGACGAGGCGAGGGGAGTGATCGCCAAAGGGTACAGGGCTTCTCAGATACACAGACATTCTAGTTAGATGGCAGTGGTGGTTGCACAGCTGTGAATACAGGCGGTCTACAGGTGACCAGAAACAGCCTGCCTTTAAACTGAATTTGTACATGAGTCCACATGTAGTCTGACCAGTCAGTCAAATGTTTGTCCAAGTATATAATGTACTTTATGCAGGAAAACCATTAAACACAGACACACTAAAACATCTTCGAAATAATACAGTAATGATGTTTTGATGCATATTGCAAAGTCGTGCCCACTTGTCATTTAAAAAAATTGTATCTTGAGTTTTTAATATAAGTTTTGGCGGGCTTGTGGTTCCTAAGTCAGATTCTGGCAGCTAGAAGGCAGCTTGTGAACTAGTCTATTACAGTGTACAGCACCATACGCTATAATGGAGTGGAATGTAATGGTATGTAAATGAAATCTCAAAGCAGCTTAAAAATCACAGACATTGATTTTTGAACCATCAGTGGGAGGACTGTAGGCTGTCATTCCCATGTCCTCAGTGGGAGGGGCTACAGACTTCTTCTCATATTCGTGTGTCCTGCTTCTCTCCCCGCCCCCTTTCATTCCCAGGCCACACAGCCCGAGTCCTGAGTCTGACCATGAGCCCCGATGGGGCCACCGTGGCATCTGCAGCAGCAGATGAGACCCTGCGGCTCTGGCGCTGCTTTGAGTTGGACCCGGTGCGACGGCGGGAAAGAGAGAAGGCCAGCGCAGCCAAAAGCAGCCTCATCCACCAAGGCATCCGCTGAGGGCCCCCACCCCCAACCTCTCTGCGACCACCCTCCCCCTGACCCAGGGTTTTTTAAAAAAATTTTTTTAATAAAATCCATGTCTCCCTTTTCCCTTCCTTTCTTACATGACCTGTGACTGACTCCTCAGCCTTCTCAAGGCTTCCCTCCCCCCCTCCACAATGATCAGTTAACTAGAAATGTCCCCTGGGAGCCTTGCCCCCCCCTTCCTGTGTCAGACAGAACTAGTGGTTATGTCCCACTGCTCCCCCTCCCTCCCCTTCCCACAAGGTACACACATAGCCGCCTTGGTGGTTTCCTCTGCCACTTTAATTAAGACACAGTGAGTGCACAGCCTCCACGGGCTGTGTTTCCATGCCCCCGTCCCACCCTGACCTTTGGCCAAGAAGCTCCTGTGCTTCAGTGGGGGTGGAGGAGGACAGAGCGTGGGTCCACAGTGACAGATTATTGCTGACCTCTTCAGTGTGTGAATAAAAGGCCACAAGACCCTGGTGGGGGCCAGCCCTGAGTGCTTCTCCCCCAGTTTAAGACGGAGGGGGAAGTAATGTCCAGCCCTTTAAGCCCCCCTGCCCTATAGTGTCGAGGGCCGTGTCCCTGGGGCTGGCCTGGAGAAGTGGATGAGGCGGCGGTCCCTATGAACCAGCTGTGGGGAGGGGAGGGCCTGTCCCCTGCTCAGTCTTGACCATTTAAGCCGTGGCCACAAGTGTAGGCAGGGTGGGCATTGGTGGATGCTGCCTAAGGTGCAGTCCTGAGGCACTTAGGTGGGCGCCTACCTAGGCCCTGTTTCTCAGTTGGCCTTGACCTTGGCAGTGCCTGGAGCTCCATTTTGCTGCTGAAGTGCCCGGGGCAGCCGCTTGCCCTTGGTGTAGGAATGATACCAAAAGTTGGAGAACAGCACGAAAAAGATGGTTCCATACATCCAGATGAGGTGGATGATGATTGGGTACTGGTAGCCACAGCTGGGCATGAAGTAGTACTGGGAGATGTGCAACGAGACCAGCACAAACTGGAGCTAGGGCAGAGAAAGGCCAGGTTAGAGCAAGAGTAAAATGTCCAGTGGGGGAGAAGGGGCCGAAGGTGGACAGGTTGGGTGAGGGTAGGGTCCAGATTGGCATATGGGGGCAAGGAAATTCAAGGCCAGGCTGGGCCCCCTTACCAGCTGAATGGCTGTCATGTGCTTTTTCCACCACAGGTAGGGCTGAGCCACAGGGCCAAGGGCAGACAATCCATAGTATAAATACATGACGACATGCACGGAGGAGTTGACCATGGCATGGAAAGAACCCATTCCTCCTGTCATGGGACAACGAACCAGGGTCAAGCAAGTCGAGCCCCGGTGCCCACCCCTTCTCCCAGGGCCCTCACCCACTCACCAGGAGCGACGTTGACCCCCCACCACCAGCTCCAGGGAAGTACTGAGTGATGGAAGACATGAAGGAAGGTCACCTGCCCGTCTTTCTTCCGAAGAATAAAGATCACCTGGGAGAAGATGGAAAGTGGTGGGAGCATCGTAAGCAGGGTCTCTCCCTTCTACCCCTCCCTGGGTTCTGAAATAACCACTCACTGTGTCCAGCAGCTCAATGAACTTGGAGAACAGGAAGAGCCAGGCAACTCGAACCATCTGCAAAAGTTTCAGACATCCTTAAGACTTCACACTGTTCCGAGAGCATAGGTCCCCTTGTATTCCCATCTAGCCCCAAGTCCCTACTTACCCTAAGTGCCTCAGGTTTGTTGGAAAAGTCCACGGGATCACAGCGCCACGTGTAGGTACTCAGCCAGCCGGACATTAAAAACTAGGAAGAGGTATCGATTAAACCACCATCCCCTCCATCCCACGCTTCCCCTGCTCTCGCCGGAGAGATGGTCTGAGACTCTCTGGAGAGGAGAGAGGCCATCCTTTGGTCCTAAGGCCCTTCCCTTCGGCTTGGTTAGCTAAGAATTCACACATCCGTATCCCAGGAGCCCACCTCGTAGACAATGTAGAGGGAGAGTGCCACCAGTGAGAAGTTGTAGACAATCATGAAACCTCGGAGCTGGAAGGGCTTCCGATTGGCCATGATGCGGGGTCCAAGCGAAAGAACGAAGTACACATACATCAGGAGGATGGAGGTCATTAGTAGTGGGGACCCCATCAGAGGGTAACCCTGTATCCGGGGATCTGTGAACAAGGTCCAAGGAGTGAGGAAGTATCATAGGGTTCAAAATATCCCAAGCAGACCCGATGAGGTTCAGAGACCCGTGGGGATAAACCCTAGGTCCAGACATCCGGAAAAGGAGGGTGGCTGGTGGAGAGGACCTCACCTGCATTCTTCAGCATCCCCTGGTACACGTTCACGACAGCCTCCATCCTGGCTAAGGACTCTGAGGAGGTATGACGGGTGGGTGTCAGGCAGGGCCCACTGCATTTTTCCAACCCACCCATGAGCCACAGAAATAGGACACAAAACCAGATGAGACAACACCCAGAGCCTGGTGGCAGAAAGGGCAGCGAGCAGTAAGAGGGAGGGCATTGTTGGGGATTCAGGGCAGCATCTGCTCCCCACACATCCTGTCTGCCTGAGAAGGGCTGTTAGGCCTTTTCCTCTCTCATCTCACTCTCTCCTAAAGATGTTTATTTGTGGCCTCCCTCCACTCTCAGAAGACAGTGTACTTAATTCCTGTTCTCAGCAACCTCCCTTTCCCAGAGAGCTCTGCCCTCCACAACTGCAGAGAATGACTCTCCGAATTAGACCTTTCCCTTCCCGTCCTCTCCAGACTCTCTGACACCTCTCATCCCTGGGTCTTCTCTCGAAGGTATTCTGCCCCATCTTGTTCTCTCCTCTCCCCTCACAGGGCTCCCACCTCTCACGTGGCCGCCCCCCCCCTCCTCCTCCCTACCCCCACCCCGCGAGACTCACGGTCCCAGGCCTCCAGTCCCGCCCGGACTCCCAGGGACCTGGGATCGCTCCTCTCCGCTGCCTCCCGGAGCTCTCACCTCCTGGCCTCGCTTCTCCCGGGGCTGTCTGCGGCTGAGCCCTTCCTCTGCGGGAGCCTGGCTCTTTGAGCCTCCAGCCCGGTGGCTCCACCTGTCTGACTAGATCGGGCAGCAGCCCCGCCCTCCGCCCACCCCTGCTGCGTACGGGGTGGAGGGTGGGTCTAGGCTATAGGTCAGCGCCTGGTGATCGGGACGCAACAGGATTGGGAAAGTTAAATCAAGCCCCCATACTCACCCACTGACCCTGGACCAGTCGGAGGAGCTAAGGTCCCGGAGGATGCGTCGCTGAGCCCGAAGCCTCCCCAGGCGCCCCACCCCACCCGGGCCCCGGCCCCGGCTCGCACCCAGGGAGAACAGAAAGCACGCCCCCAGCAGCACCCTCTCCTGAAGGGGCCACAGTCTCAGTTTGTCCTACTTCAGAATGGGTACAATCCCCTCTTCTCCCGGAGAGGGGCGGGGAAGCCCATGGCATGTGAGGAGGTGGGAGAGTGGGGGAGGCGGCCGGAATCTTGCCCTTCCTTAGGGAGGGGACTACTGGGCGCTGCCCTCTCCCCCTCAGAGACCAAAGGAATGTTGGGGGAGGGATCATAGGGGCACGAAAGCCTCTGCCCCACCAGTGACGTCTGGGGGACTCCTGATAGTCCCAGAGGGACCGGCCCTGCCCTGTCCATAGAGGGCAGCAGGTGCTCTGCACCGAGTCTGTCCCAGTTCCCTCTATCCCGAAACCATTGTGGGGGTACTGAGAGGCGGACCTTCCACCACTGGGGCTGCGCATGTGCCCCTACACACACACACACACACACACACACACACACACCACCCTCCGCTCCAAACAGCGCTCTCACCCACGCACCCCCTGGTCGGTACCCCGATGGACTCTGGCAGGCAGAGTTTCTTAGACTGAAACCTGCAACTACAGTCACCCCGGCAGACAAGCCCACTGGCTCAGGCAGGTGACCGACTCGCTTCACATCACCCTGCGCAATTGTGCACACGCAGGCCCACACCCAAGTGAAGTGACACATGGCGCTTTACTCACACATGCCTGAGTCACAGACATAAACTCAGACCACTCAGAGGTGACCCGACCGAAAATCGTCCACCTGCCCTGGTCCCGTCGGGCAGCTCTCTGCGTGGATGACACCCTTCATCCATTCAGTCATCATCCATCCACCCACCCATCCATCCAAGCGCTCATTCATCCATTCACACTCAGACGGTCAGTTGCCGACTCCGCTGGAGCCCAGACGGCTTGAGCATGGCCCTGACACAGTTCCCCTCTTGCACGTGTGAGCTGCCCGACAGCTTCTCTCTGCCTCCGTCGTGTTCCCCATCCCCCATGCTCACGATCGCGCGCGCGGGCGCACACACACACACACACACACACACGCACGCATGCATACACCACGGAGGTCGGGTGGAGCGCAAGGCTTCTGGGAAAGACCTCTCTGCGAGCCAGAGGGAGGCCTGGGTGTGTCCGGTAAGGGGAACGCAGCCTATTCCTTCCTTCCTTTAGGAGAGATGTTACCGGAGAGGAGACCGGCCAAGGAAGGGGGAGGGGAGAGGGAGGGAAGGGAGAAGATGCGAGCCTTGCCGGCGAGGTGGACCAGACGGGCGCGGGAGGAAAGCCTGCGTTTAAGCAAATAGGGGCGGAGAGTGGGGGCGGGCGGGGAGGGGGGGCGAGGTGGATGCCGAGGCCCAGCCCCAGTGAGCTGGGACCTCCCACCCTCTCTCCCCGGGAACACCCTTGCCTGGCACAGCCTGGGCAGAGCAGCGCAGGGCAGGGCCTGGTCCAGCTCGCCAGGCAGGGGGCTCCGGCACGTGCAGAGCCCGCGGAGGCCCGGACTCACCAGTGGGGGGCCAGCTGGGCGGTCGCGGAGGGCTCGGAGGGAGCAGTGCCAGAGAGAAGTCCCCGGGGCCGGCCAGCCTCCTACTTCCTCATCTGCGGGGCCGACTTTCTGTCACCCGAGGGGGAGAGGGCGGGCCGGCCGGGGGGCGCCTGCTGATTGGGCCGCCCTGCGGAGGCAGGAGGGGCTGCCCAGCCGGGGCTGGGCTCACTTTTGCTCAGCCCGAGGGGCGGGAGCAGGGGCGGGCCGTGCGATCCCGGGGCAGGAAGCACAC
>PVJH01014372.1:0-56990 GCA_004026705.1 Nesogale talazaci
GGAAAGGGCCAAGGAAACGGGCCTCTGTGTGATGGTGTTGGGGTTTGGCAGGTCCCCCAACACCAGGGAGACCACACCCAGGGGGTGGGGCAAAGGGTGATGGCGGGAGAGTTCTGCCCTCCCCCCTCCCCCCCTTTTATCCCCCGTCCCAGCTCACTGCAGGTCCCTGGTGTTGATGAGGAAGACCACCAGCGCGTTGCTGCTGTTCTTCTCCAGGGGGCAGTTGTGGGGATCCTGGGACTGGGGCAGGAAGAGGGCGCTCCATGAACCTCCTCCCTCCCACCCGCCCTGTCAAACCCACCCAGGATAGTTGTCTCGGGCCTCCCACTTCTGGCAAAGGGCTGGGGGTCTTTGGGTTCCAGGTGCAGGAGGCAGGCAAGCCCCCCTCCCACTCCCTCCACTCACAGAGTACGAGTGAATGCTGCCAGATCGAAACCGGCTCAGGCTGAAGCCCACCTGGCAGAAGGGCAGGAAGGGGGGTGGGGGTACATGAGGGTCTGCAGTGAGCTCCCGAACCAACCCTGCCCGTTGTCCCAAGAGAGGCCGAAGGTCCCGACTCCACTCAACACCTATAGCCGTGTCAGGTGTCCCACTTTTACGCGGGATTTTCCAACAATCCAATCCCTCCCCATTGTCATCTTTCAACCCCTTCATCGTCTTGAAACTCCCTGTGCACCCTCAAAGTGATCCCAAGATTCAACTTGGGTGTCACTTCCTCAGGGAAACCTTCCCTCACTGGAGACGACGACGGTGGTTTTCCATCTTGGTCCTGGAAGCCGGGAGACCAGAAAGAAAGGTCTGGCGGTGTGAAAAAAAAAAAGCCAGTCCCGGAAAAAAAAAAGAAGCCAGTCCCGGGGATGGATAACCAGCTCCGCTCCAACATGCCCACTCCACTTCTGGTGACTTAGAAAGTCATTCCCCGCCCCTACCCCCACCCCAATCCTGTGTAATTCATTGGGCTCCGGAAATTTCCCCCCCAGCCACTCTGAGCTGTGGCTCTCGGAGCAGCAGAGATAGGGGATGGGGAACCGCTTTGCGTGTTGCCTGGTGTTCCATCTCAAACCCAAACTCCCTGCCGTCAAGCCCACTCTGGCAGACTAGAACTGCCCCTGTGGCGTCCTGAGATCGTGACTCTTGACGGGAGTAAAGAGTCTCATTTTCCTCCCTGGCAGTGGCTGGTGGCTTCAAACAGCTGACCTTGCAGTTAGCAGCCTATTGTTAATCACTACACCACCCGTGTTCCTCCATCAATGCTAGCTCTTCACTGTGACGGGTGTCCGGGGGTGGTGAGGGCAGTCTCTGGCTTGGCTGCTAAGCGCAGGGATGGAGGTTGGAATCTACCAGGAGGGACCTCGGAAGAAAGGCCTGGTGGTCAAGTTAGAACGAAACCAAACACCAGCCCCGGAGCGCCCGTTCGGCTTGGCGCCCACGGGTCTTGCTGCCCATTTTTCGCTAAGAACCGGGGGGTCTCTTGTTCGCTATTTTGCTCCCCCAACTCTCAAGATCAGTGTCCTAGGACCTGTGGCAGGCGTTATTACAGTCCCGCATTTGGAAAGAGGAAACAGAGGCTCAAAGGTTGTCAAGGGACTGGCCGGAGGGTGGTAGAGCCGGCCGTACATCCAGGGGCAGGGTCTTCTCACCTGCGGGGTCTTCCCTTCTGTTTGCTGGAGGCCCAGCCTCAGGAGACTCAGCTCCACCTCCAGGGAGCCGTTGGCATAGAAACCAAAGCTGTTCAGCTGGATGTCCGCTCGCTTCTCCCCCTGCCGGACACCGAGGATATCAGACGGGCCCTGCCTAGGGCCCTGGCCTGAGGCCACCCCAAATTAGCCAGTTCTATCAGAAACACAAACCCTCACTGCCACTGAGTTCGATGTCAATTCATTGCGATTTCTTTGGGGCACACCGGGTGAGCACCCTGAAAAGGTGGGTACTTCACCCCCACCCAGACGGTTCTGAGGGAGAAAAACCTGTTGGCCAAATGCAACCGAACCCCGGGCCACCAAGGACTTTCAATCCACGGAGATCCTACAGGCCACAGTAGGGCTGCCCACAGGGTTTCTGTGGCTGAAAATCTTTACGGAAGCCGACTGCCATCCTTCTTCCCGTGGGGTGCTGATGGCTTTGACCCGCTGACCTTTCAGTAAGCAGCAGAGAGATTAACTATTGCCCCACGGAGGAAACCCAATGTGGTAGTTCCACTCTGCCACCTATCTAACAAAAGCAACAAGGGGGACAGTGGGGGGAAGGAGGGGGGTAGGAGAAGTTGTGCCCCCAAGCAATGCTATGCAGGGATAGGGTGTCCCTGGGGCCTCTGGCCACTGGCCTGAGAGTCCAGGACCTGGGGCATCTGCAAGTCTGTCCAAAAGATGGCCTTCGTCTCACAGCGGGAGGGCCGTTGGACATATTCATCTCAGGGTATCTGGCCCTAGCCTCCCCAGAAACTATTTGGATTTCAACTGAGCCTCTCAAATCCCAAAGACTCCACCCGCCGGACCCGAAGGGTATCCTTTTATGGCCCCAAAGGTCCCCTAAACCTGCCAAACATGATCCCAAGAATTTATAGGGCTAAAGGAACTGGGTGGTCCCACGAGGCGAAGCCCCGCCCCCAAGGGGCAGGGCACGACCCCGCGAGGCCCGGCCGGGCAATTCCATCGGCAAGAACCGGAGGGACCGGACAAAACCATTTCAGGCCTGGGGGCGGGGGGCGCCAGATCGCCCTATCCTGCCTAAGGAGGAGGGGAGGATGGACGAGACCACTCCACACTGGGGGCTTCTCCCGAACAAAGCCGCACCCCCTCGTCCTGGACCACCGCACGGCGGGCCTCACCGTCAGCGTTAGCCGGTGGATGCGTCCCAAGCAACCGCCCAACAGTAGCAGCAGAAGGAGCCACGGCCCCCACTCCGCGGGGCTCCCGCGGGAGAGCCCCCTCCTATCTCTCACTGCCATCGCCGGAGCTACCGCCTCCTCTGACACCGCCGCTGACGCCCGCCGGCCCGCCTCCCCGTCAGCCAATCACCATCCAGCGAGGCCCGCCCTTTCGGCGTTGCCCGTCCGCTCAGCCAATCAGCAGCACCCGACACTAGATGGACTGCACTTACTCCAAATGGAAAGGCTAATACGCTTTAACACCGCCCCCCCCGACTTTCACCAATCACCGGAGAGATCATCCCGGATGTAATTTGATAAACAGCCTATGCAACCAATTCTGAAGGTTCAGCTATGCGGACGCCCGTGAAGCGGAATTCCTTTTAACTGACAGACCGAGCAAGACCACGTTTCCCAGAATGCAGCGGGAGCAGTTAGCGCCACAAGGCAAGAAAAGAACTACATTTCCCAGCATCCGTGAGGACGGACTTCCGCCTTCTTACCCCGGTACCTGGCTGCCCGCCAGAGCTCAGTCTTTGGGTAAACACCCTCATCTGCTGAGGCCTGTCCTGTTCTGCTAGTCTCCCTGGTCCACTGAGAGAGAGGCCTCAGTCTGGCCCTAGATCTGTGATCCCGGACTGAAGCCTCTCACCCACGGCTGAAAGCTGATCTCCCATCAAATCCCAGACACCCCCCTTGTGACCCTTGACCCACATAGGACCCTAACCTCTGATTTAAGCCCTGGCTTGCAGTGAGTCCCGACACCTGACTTTAGTTTGAGTTCCGACTCACGGTGGGTTGCTCCGCAGTCAGAGACGTACGCACCTAAACGTATTGCTGATCTGGGCTGAACGCCAATTTCTTTTTGAGTCTCTATAACCTGGATGGGATCCCGAACTCAGCGCCCATTCAGACAAGAGTCCGTGAGTTCAGACACTCGATGAGCCCCCTGACTCCGTCTAACCCTTGCTACGGGGCATATTTGGGGTACAGCCTGGTTTGTATGTAGTCTTTGACCCAAGAGCCACCAGCAGGTGGGGCCAGGTCCCTGCAGAGTTCTCTTCCGGGCTCAGCAGTAGCTTTCCAGCACCGGGAGGGAAAGGGTGAGTGAGTGAGTGAGTGAGTGAGGGAAGTGCGTGAGTACGTGTGTGTACATGCACGCGCGCGAGGGAGTGTGTAAGTACGTGTGTGTGCACGCACGCGCGCGCGTCCGCGGGAAGTCTCTCCTTTTTCATCCCGGCTCCTCAGAAGAATTTACAAGGTGTGAATAGCCTTTTAATGGGAAGTTGGACAGACTTCCAAGCCTGCGTCTGGAGTAGGACAAAATAAAGATCTTGGGTCAGACCAGCCATTAAATCTGAATGGGCCTTAATGGAGAAGACTAGAAAATGGGCAGGTGCGAGCACCAGGGAGCTGGGAACTGGCCGGGAGCCCCAAGGACGACCCGTCCTGAGTTTCCCAGCGGAGGCTGAAGGCAGGATGCGGTGGAGGAGCTAATGGGCCTGGCCTTGGCGGAGGCGCGTCCCGGGCAGGATCGAAGTCTTATCCGCCCTGTGGCCGGAGGGACCAGACCGTTAATGTGACAAGCTGCCAGGAGCCCGGCCGACCGGCCCTCAAGAGCCCGGTGACCTCAAGTTCTCCCTGGGACAGGGTGTGTCCGGGCAACTTCTTGGACCGGGATTTTAGTGTCTAGGAGCTTTAAGGGATGGCTGAAATGGAAAAGAAGGAACAGTTGGGGGATCGAGGGAATTGGAAAAAGGGAGGGTCTGGGGTTTGGGAAAGAGGTAAGGGTCCTTTAAGGAGTGGGTCCCCAGGCGTCGGGTGGCCGCGGTCCTTTTGGGAGAGGCGGGGCGTTCTCCTGGCCCCACCTCCATGGGGACCCGCCCCCAGGGCGTCTGGGCTTCGCCTCCGCGCGAGCGGGGGCGTGGCCCAATATGCAGGGCGTGATTTCTTTCTGGAGTGGGCGGGGCATAGGCGGAGCAGGGAGGGCTCCCCGCCTTGGGCTGAGTCTCCCGGTGGAGGGTGCGGGCGGGCGCGGGCGACGGGGACCGGGTGGCGCCTTTGGCGGGAGCAGCATGGATTGGGGCACCGAGCTGTGGGTAAGTCCGGTCCTCCTGACCCCAAGTTCCCAATCCCTAGGGTCTAGGCGTTCCGCTTTGCCCTACTGGGCTTTAGTGAGAGGCTGGGAGCTGTGGCGTCCATAGACACCCCCCCCACCCCACCCCAGGTCCCCGCCCTCCGTACTCTCTAGGAGTTTGGCTCCATGGACGCTGGAGGTTGAAGAGCGACCTTGCGGGAGCACGTAGGGAAACTGAGGCACCCGCTTGCAGAGCAAGGCGGGCAGCAGAACTCCAGAGACTAGGCCGAGCGAGGTCACCTATTTTGGGCACCCTGACCCGGCCGGCGGCTTATTTTACGGCCCCTGGGTTTCTGCCCGCCGCCCGCCTGTCCTCCTGAGCGGGGGGAGGGGACCCTCTGGCCAATCTCTTCCTCACGTGGTATCCAGAAGTCTGGACTTCTCTCTCTGTCTCTTCCCGAGGCTTGGGGCACCTCGGGGGCAGGGGGCTGCGAGGTTCGGTCCCAGCTCCATTCCCCAGCACCGGGCCTCTTCGATCCTCCCCCCTGAGAACCCCCCAAATTCCCTTCCCTAGCCCCGACCTCTGACCCCTCCTCCTTCTCGGGGCCGGCGGGGTTCATTGGGTCCCTGGTTGCTGTGAAGTGGCTAGAGTGCCCACCTCAACTCTAGGTGTCTTTAGAAGAAGCCGGGGGGGGGGTCACTGGGGGAAACTGAGTCACCCGTCAGGGGACCTCAAGAAGTACGACGATTTGGGGAACCTGGCGACTGTCCGCTGCCATTCTGGGCCCCCCCCCCAAGTTGCGGGAACCCTGCCCCTCTAGCCCTGACTCACGCCAGGCTGGCCGGCCGGATTTTCCGGAATCGGGGGGATTAGGGGAGCTGGGACAAGGGGAGGGCCTGGCCGCACTCCACTCCCGTCTAGGCCATTCGAAGACTGGACCTTGTCGTCTGGCTGCGGCCCCGCCCCTGTTCCCCGGCCCTTCCCGGGAAGGGGAGGGGGTTCCCGCCGATTTCCTGCCTCCCCCCTCTCCCTCCTCCCCCGACGCAGGGGCGGGCGGGGCCGGGAAGCCACGCCTGCCTGGAGCTCCCAACCTCGGAATTCCCAGGGTGGTTTGGTGTCCCCGAGCTTCTGGGTCCCAAGGTCGTGACGCCGGGGGTCCCCGCTCCCCCCCCCCCTCCCAGGATCAGTTTGAGGTGCTCGAGCGCCACACGCAGTGGGGACTCGATCTGCTGGACAAATACGTGAAGTTCGTCAAAGAGCGAACGGAGGTGGAGCAGGCATACGCGAAGCAGTTGCGGTGAGCTCTCGGGAGGGAGGACGAGGGAGGACGGTCCCGGGGCTAGTGGGCGGGGCCGAAGGCTAAGCCCCGCCTTCCTGTCACCGTAGGAGCTTGGTGAAGAAATACCTACCCAAGAGACCTGCCAAAGATGACCCCGATTCCAAGTAAGAGTGGGGAGGGGGTGGTCCCGCGTCCCCCCTCAGCCTAGCAAACCCCAGGGAGGACCGCCCACCCCTCCTGTTAGCCTCGAACTGAGCGAAACTAGCTTCAAACCTCTTAGCACCTCACAGCGACCTTGGGGGACATGGCAGAACTGGTCCCTAGGGTTTCTCAGGCCGTCAGTCTTGTCGGCGGCCACTGTCTTTCTTCGGCGGAGCAGCTGGTGCCACGGTTCTCAACCTGTGGGTCGCGACCCCTTGGAGGGGGTCGAACGCGCTGGATTCGTAACAGTAGCAAAATGACAGTGAGGAAGTCGCAAGGAAAATAGTTTTATGGTGGGGGGGGGGCGGTGACCACCACATGAACTGTATGAAAGGGGGGCGGCTTTAGGAAGGTTGAGAACCTCCGAGCGGGTGAGTTCCAACCCGTGACGTTGACCTTCCCCGGCGTTTGCTCATGGGGCGCTGGAAGTCGCTCAGGCTGCCCAACCAGTGTCCTCTCCACCCCCGTCCCCCCCCCCCCCCAATGGGGGGAAGGATCCCTGTTGTGCCGTCGTTGACCCATCTGCAAAGGGTGGATGGGGCGAGCCCACCCGGAGCATGCGCAGAAAGAAAGACCTGACGGTCTGCCTCCGTAAAGATGACCGCCGAGAACACCCCGTGGGGCAGCGGTGCTCTGTCACCTGGGATGGGTCTCCCTTGGGCTCAGCTCCATGGCACCCCAAAACAATAACACCTTTAAGTGGGAAGGCCCCAGCAGCGGCTGGGGGCCAAGTGGACCCCTCTCTTTCGCTCATCTGCGAAATGGGTAAGCGGCCGCTGGCCCTCGCTAGCGTTCCCGCTCCAGGAACTCCCTGTGAGAACAGTCTTTCCGTTTGCTCTCTGGCTCCGAGACTGCAGCGCTGCCCCGGGGCTGCCCCCCTGGGACTTTTACCTCCGTGATTTGTGGGAGGTGCAGCACCACGCCTGTGTCATCCCACGCTGCTCCGGGGTGGCTTCGAACTGCCAACTCTTCCGGAGGCCGTCTGGCGCTTAACCGTTGTGCTCCCAGGGGTCTTCACGCCTTTATTACCAGCCACAGTTCCAGAAGCTCTGGAAACGTTATCCGTGTAGTTCTCTTGATGGCAGAACCTGTGGCCCAAACTGAGCAAGATGTGGACTGTAATCTCGGCTTGGCTATTTAGCGTGACAACCATCACTTCGTTGCAGAATAGTAATACTAGCCATGATGCTTGATGGCAGGGTTTGCCCTTTCTCCCTTGGAGGGGACATAACAGACAGTACTGGCTTTTGGGTCCCTTCTTACAGTCCGAATGCTTGCAATTGCCCTTCCAAGCTGTTGTCTGACTCCAGGTCTGGGGGCCAGGGGGTCAAGGACCAAGGTCACCATTGCCTTTGTTGGGGGGGAGGTGAATGTTGAGGGCTTCCACCCTCTGGAGGTGGGTCCCAGAGGCGCCTGATCCCTAAGGGGGCCTGACTGCCGGCCGCCTGCCCCCTGCCCCCCTGCCCCTCCACCCCAGGTTCAGCCAGCAGCAGGCCTTCCTGCAAATTCTCCAGGAGGTGAATGACTTTGCCGGGCAGCGGGAGCTGGTGGCCGAGAACCTGAGTGTCCGAGTGTGCCTGGAGTTGGCCAAGTACTCCCAGGAGATGAAGCAGGAGAGGAAGATGGTGAGTGCACGCGTCCCCTCTGTGTGTGTGTGTGTGTGTGTGTGTGTGTGTGTGTTTTGGGGGGACAGGGGACGGGCTACTAGGGCTCTAGTGGAAAGGAAACTGCTCTCAGGTTGGGTGCGTCTGACTCTTGGGCACCTTGTGTGTGTCAGAGGAGAGTTGTGGGCCTCTCAGGATGGGCTTCGGCAGGTTCCTCAAAAGCAGTTCGCCAGGTCTTTCTTCCTCATGGTCTCCAAGTGGGTGTGGACTGGCCATTGGCACCGGTCAGGGCCTGTCAGGACCCCACTGAGCCTTGCCATCCCTCTCTCTCTCCCTCCGTAGCACTTCCAGGAAGGTCGGCGAGCCCAGCAGCAACTAGAAAATGGATTCAAACAGCTGGAGAATGTGAGTGGCAGCAGGGCCAGGGAGGACTGGCGAGGGTATCTGATTCACCTACTTAGCCACCTGCAGCATGTCCACTGTGCCCACCCCCAATGGCCAGTCCTCAGGATCCTGGCTGCCCTTCATTCTGGTTCTCGCCTTGACGCAGAGCAAGAGGAAGTTTGAGCGGGACTGCCGGGAAGCCGAGAAGGCAGTCCAGACTGCTGAGCGCCTGGACCAGGATATCAATGCCACTAAGGCCGACGTGGAAAAGGTTTGAAGGGCATCTGGAGCAGGCCTGGGGGGCCAGGAGTCAGGCCAGGCCAGAACATGAGAAAGCCCCCACCAAATACTCTCTAGGCCAAGCAGCAAGCCCACCTTCGAAGTCATATGGCAGAAGAAAGCAAAAATGAGTATGCAGCCCAGCTACAGCGCTTCAACCGAGACCAGGCCCACTTCTACTTTTCCCAGATGCCCCAGATATTTGATGTAAGTGCTTAAATGATTCTTGCCTTTGGGTGGGAAGAAGATTTGCCCAACTCCTATGCATGTGCCCAAACCTAGCTGCCATGCCCTAATTCTCAGATTGGAAAGGGAATAGAAACGTGGCCACAGCGAACCCTGACTTTGACTTAAAGGGTTCCGTCTACCCACCTACCCCAGGACACCTTTCTTCCCTTTGGAAACTCCTCGTTCTTCTAAGTCCCACCTCTCAGACCTCAGGAAACTACTCATAGCAAACCCATGTGTGCGAGAACAGAAAGGGACTCTGGAGGGTGGCAGGGTTTTTCCCCCTTTGGGTTCCTCATCTGTCTTAGCCTTGTACTCTGTCTGCTCCCTGTCCTAATCCTGAGGCTGGGAGTGTCCCAGAGGAGTCTGCCTTTCCCCCCTAAAGCTCTGACTCCCATATTCTGTCCGTCCTCCTTCCTGACCACCTCCCCTTTTTTCTGACTTCCTAGACAAGGAGGGGGTGAGGCGGCATCTTCAGGGTTCCTCCCTCTGAGATCCCTTCGTCCTGGGCTCTTCCTTCCTGGGCTCCTTTGGGCTGAACCCACTATGAACCTTTACGCTTTCCCACTGGTCTATCGACACTGCAGAGGTGGAGTCCTCAAATTTTTTAAACCGGGGGCAGTGGCGGGGGGCGGGGGCAGTTCACTGTCCCTCAGACTGTTGGAGGGCCAGACTATAGTTAAAAAAAAAGCAACAACTATGAACAAATTCACTGTGGGCCCAGGATGAGTCAGCTGCTAAGCAAGACAAGTAGCCAGCGGCGGCAAAAACACCCGGCGGCCGGATCAATGTTCTTGGTGGGCCGCATGTGGCCTATGGGCCATAGTTTGAAGACCCCTGCTGGATTCAGCATAACCAGTTTCCTGGATGAGGAAAACAGAGGCTGGGCAAGACTTGCCCAAACCAGTCCGTGCCATAGTTTCTGGGGTCCCTCCCTACTTACAAGGAAGTGGGAGGTTGAAAATTGGGGTGACTTGCCAAAGCCCCTGCACTTTCCCCCCAGAAGCTGCAGGACATGGATGAGCGCCGGGCGAGCCGCCTGGGGGCGGGGTATGGGCTTCTGTCAGAGGCCGAGCTGCAGGTGGTGCCCATTATCGCCAAGTGCCTGGAAGGCATGAAGGTGGCCTCGGATGCTGTGAATGCCAAGAACGTGCGTGGCTGGCTCCCCACCCGGTGGGCACAGGGTGGGTCCCTCACACCGGTCTCCCTCCTGACCGCCCCCCACCCCCACCCCAGGACTCCCAGGTCCTCATCGAGCTGCACAAGTCTGGTTTTGCACGCCCGGGCGACCTGGAATTCGAAGACTTCAGCCAGCCCATGAACCGAGCTCCCTCCGACAGCAGCCTGGGCACCCCCTCTGACGGCCGGCCGGAGCTCCGAGGCCCCAACCGCGGCCGTGCCAAACGCTGGCCCTTTGGCAAGAAGAACAAGGTGGGTGCCGGGGTCCTCGGGGCGCTGGACCCCCCGGGGTGGGGGCCCCACTGAGTCAGCCCCCGCCACCGGAACGCTCAGTCCGGGCAGGAATTTTCCTCTTGGCTGCAGGCCCAGGGCTGGAGGGAAGTTATATGGGCGGGCAGATGGGTTGGCCTGGGTGTCCCCAGAGGCGGGGGGCGGGCAGGTTCAGAGGTGGGGTGGGGACAGTGGCTTGTGTTGTCTGTCTGCTACTGCCGGAGATGCTGGAAGAAATGGTACTGGGGGGATTGGGGACTGGACATTGGGCCCCCTGGGGGGAGGTGTGTTTCTCTCTCCTGCCCATGGGCTCCTGGACCCCCTGCTTGCATTTCATGGCATCAGTCTGACAGCCCACCCCACTCCCCCACTGCCCATCCCCGGTGTGTGCCTTGGGCAAGCCCCCATCCTGCCCCTCCCAGTTTGTACCTTAGAGCCCTTGGTGGTAAATACGTGGCGACCCCTGCCCTACTTTCCTGCCCCACCCCTAGTCATCAACATCTCTGGTCACCACCTTTGACCTTTCCCAACCTGGTTTTGACTTATTTCTGTGGCCCCCACACCTGTCTGAGACCTTGGTTTCTGTACCCGTGTCCTTCCCCTTTCAAGACTGTGAGCCCAGAGAGCTGAGTGCATCGTGGGGGGGTGGGAAGGGGGGTCTCATGCCGCCCGAGCGCCATTCTGGGTGCTTGGATGTGGGGCTCCAGGAAAGCTGGAGCCACGGGGATGAGGAGAGCTGGCCCATACCTTCTGGCTCACAGTCTACTGCCCCCTCCTGCCCCACATTCTAGAATTTTCTATGGCTCTAGCATGCGTCTCTCTTCTGTGTGTGATTGTGCATCCTGAGTTGTGGATTTCTTACCGTTGTTTTTTTTCCCCTTTCTTTCTCTTCTTCATTTTGTGTGTCCGATTTTTTTCTGTTTTGCGTCCATCATCCATCCATCCATCCATCCAACCAACCATCCATCGTCTACGTTGTCCCCTATCACTCCTGCCCCTGCACCGGCCCCTTCCCCTTCCCCTTCCCCTCCCCGGCCCCCGCCGGTAGTCGCGCCCCCTATCCCTCTCCCCCCTGGGGGGCCCCCTGCCCTCGGCATTGCCTAACGGACCCCCGTCCCCCCGCTCCGGCCGCGACCCCTTGGCTATACTGAGCGAGATCAGTAAGTCGGTCAAACCCCGGCTAGCATCCTTCCGCAGCTTTCGAGGCAGCCGTGGGGTAAGTGAGGCCTGGGGAAGGAAGGGGCGGCCTTCGCCCCACCCAGCGGCCAGGGGCGGGACCCTGGGTTCCGCTTGCTTCCAGCACCAGCCAGGTCCTTCCCCCTAACGTCTCCATCGCCTGACCTGGATCTGCTTGGCTGTGCGCATGGCCGCGGCCCCCAAAGCAGCGGGAGGGAGGAAGGTGGACTTGGTTGATTTTTATGAACCGAGCACGAGTCTCGACATGGGGACCCCCATGACCCAACCGAAACCCGGCCGTCTTCCCTCTTTGCAGACAGTGGCCACCGAGGACTTCAGCCACTTGCCGCCAGAGCAGCAGAGAAAGCGGCTTCAGCAGCAGCTGGAGGAGCGCAATCGGGAACTACAGAAGGAGGTGGACCAGAGGTAAAACCAGCGCAGCCGGCAGACGGGCGCTGGGGACAAGTTCATGGAACTTGAGGGCTGCCGTGTGCCCAGAGCCCTTTCTCCCTCAGCAAGTCCCCACGCCCTGGTCGTTTTCCCGGTGATTCCTAGCGCACTCGGTGGAAAACAACAAACGCTTCCTTCCCTTATTCAGTTCATTCCAGCAAACAGCTCATGTAAGAGCCCAGGGGAACTCTCAATTCCAAAGCCGGCCAATGAGAGTATAACACCGTGGCTTCTTTCTGTTCCACTTAGCTTTAGAGGGAACTCCGGCAGCGCCAATGGCTAGGTGCTCTGCTGCTAACCAAAAGATTGACTGTTGGTATCCATCTGGCTGCTCCTCCCGGGAGAAAATCCAGAGCTTTGCGTCTATCGCAGGCGGGACAAACGTCGCTGCAGAGCGGTGCGTCCGCTGGACAGCACCGAACAGCCACAACTAGATCTCTGATACAAAATCCTGGTGCCCCAATGGGTTGGGAGTTGGACTGCGAACCTCAAGGGCAGCAGTTCAAAACCGCCAGCCTCTCTGAGGGAGAAAGACGAGGCTTTCTCCCACACTAAGAGTTAGTCTCGTTTCACGGGGGAACTTCTGCCCCCTTCTATAGGGCTGCCACGAGTGGACAAGCAAGTGGTGGACTCAGAAATCCTGTTTTTAAGTCTTGGGTCTCACCCGAGTCCTGCAAAGGTGGTTCCAGGCCAGAAAGTCTTCTCTAATTCATCATATTAACCGGCTAAAAGGGGACAGGGGCGGGGGGAGCATACTGGTTTCTCTTTAAATAACTCAAGCTCTTAAAATATTAACAATAAAAAGTCTGCCAGTTTTTTTTTTTTAACAAAACCAAAAAAAAAAAAAAAAAATCACCCTGAGAGTCCTCACGATCACTCTTTCCAAGCAAGAAGATCCTCTTCCAACAGTGTTACATAACAGGGATGACAGCCACCGGGGAGCAGGCAGGCCAAATTCTATCTCGCTCCTTGTGCCTAGCCTCTGGGACAGAAAGCTAGCTTATACTGGGGCAGTGTGCCTTTTGGGATTATAAGGTTCTTAGGGGCTGTGTGGCCCATAGGGGCTGAGGAAACGGCTCTGGGCTCAGAGCCCAACAGACCTCTGGGTCTAGCTCCGTCCCTCAGGCCCTCGGCAGGGTGACCCCTTGCCCCTCTCCCCCACCCCCATGTGTCAGAGTTGAACTGTGTGCTTCACAGGGTTATGTGTGACTGAGATTTTTTTTTTTGGGGGGGGGGCGGTATCACTGCTCTCCGGTGGTGGGAGTAGGAGGCCCAGTCCCACTGCTGGAATTGAACCTCTGTCCCAGTGGGCCGCAGTCCCGCACACAACCACTACGCCACCGGGGCTCAGCCCGAGATTTTTTTGTTTGTTTGTTGGATTTTTTTTTTTTTTTTGAAGTAGATAACCAGGCCTGTCCTCTGAGGCACCTCCGAGGGTGGGCTTGAACCTCCTACCTTTAGCTAACACAGTGAAGTGTATTACCTGTTTGTACCACGCTGGAGTCCCCTGGTTCACCATAACCACTTTCAGTTTCAGAGACTCGGAGGAGGGCAGGGACAGTGGGATTTGCGATACTAGTACCTAGCATTTCTGCAGTGCCTGCTGTGTACCGTGGGTTGGGCATTCTGGCATTGGGCTGCTAACTGCAAAGTCTGAGGTTCAAACCCAACAGCTACCTCTTGGGAGAAAAATGAGGCTGGCTGCTCTCCCGCAAAGCATTGCCGTCTCCACAGCCCCAAGTAGAGTCACTGTGAGTCAGAACTGACTTGATAGCAGCGGGTTTGGGTTTTTTCCTTTGTTTCTGGTACTGTGGAGTATGCATTATTCTAAATCCATTACTGGAATTCCACATTTCCCTGAGACTCTGAGCAGAGCTGAGATTTGGTCTTATTATAGTGCTTTTTTTCTTTTTCTGTCTTCAACTTTTTTTCTCCTTGCTTGTGTGTGTGTTTGTGTGTGTTAATGTGATTTAATGTGTGTGTTAATGTGTGTGTTAAGGTGAAAGCTGACAGAGCAAACCAATTTTCCATTCATACACATTCTGTTCTGGGACGCTAATCGCCACCTCCTTGGCCTCCTGATGCTTCCCCTTTCCTGGCCGTCTGAGCGCGGGTGGTGGGGTGGCTTACGGCTCCTGGGGTCCCTTCCTACATGGGGTCACCACTTGGTACCACTGGCTGAGGCAGCCATCTGCTGCTGTACAGAGTGAGTCTTCCTCCCCACCCCACCCCACCCCCCTTCACTGGGGACAGTTCTCCTCTGCCCCTAAGCTCCATACGAGTTAGACTCTCTGGAAGCACCGGTTGGTAGGAGGAGTGCATTCCTTCATGGTGGGCTGGTTCCCCTCTGGGTCCTGCCTGTTGCTGGCAGTGAAGCCATGGTGTGTGTGTGTGTTGTATCCTTGAAGGGTGTCTAAGGACTGGCCGTCGTCGTCGTCACCGAGTATGTTACTGTCATCAGGTACCATCGAATCGGTCCTGACCCATCGTGACCCCCCCCCCCCCCATGCACAACAGAATGAAACGGCACAGTCCTTCGCCACTCTTGTAAATTGTTCCCGTGCCTGAGCCCATAGTGACAGCCGCGGTGTCCATCCGTCTCTGTGAAGGCCTCCTCCTTCTCCCCACCCCCACCACTTTCCCCTCCACTTTCCCCAGCACTCAGTCTTTCTCCAGAGACAGCTGCTCTCTCCTGACCACACAGCCAAAGTCTGTAAGACGAAGTCTTGCCTTCTTTGCCTCAAAGGAACATTCTGGCTGTACTTCTCAGACAGATCGGTTTGTCCTTTGAACAGCCCACGCGGTCCTTTCCGTATTCTTCTCTAGCAACCACAACTCATCTGCCTTGGTTCTTCGGCCTTGGGGTGGTGCGGCATCTCTGGTGCAGTGGATGCTCCATAGATGTACGAACGAATGAGTCCTAACTAGGACCGTGTCCCAGGGGAGGGGAGGGGTGGGACACGGGTCGTTGGTTCAGAGGGTTCAATTCCCAGCCGGTTCAGCTCATGCACGGCCACTGTCCATCTCATAGTGGAGGCGGCTCCCGGGCTAGGATGCGGACCAGGTTTGAGCAGAGCTTCCAGATGAAGAGGGACTAGGAAGATAGGCCTGATGATTGACTTCTGAAGCTCAGGCCGTGAATCAGACCCCTTGGACCACAAGAGTGTCCCTTGCCAATCACAGGGACGATTTAGGACCAGGCCGTGTTCCCACTTCCTAGTGCAGGGGGTCAGTGAGGCCTGCACAGGGTATTAGGCCCTGTTCTTGTTTTCACAGCCGCCACGCCCCATGAAGGCTGTGTGTGTGTGTGTGTGTGTGTGTGTGTAAATGTCAAGGCCATACCCATGTCTCAGACAAACTCACTGAGGCCAGGGCCCAGTGACTTGGGGGCAGCTGGGCCAGTTAGAGAAAAGCCCTGGCTGGAAGGGGATCAGTCTTAGCAACCAGTCTGGGAGCCTGAGTCCCATCGGAAGGAGTCAGGACACATACACACACACCCCACCCCCATTCCCTTGTTGGGTGACATGCCTCCACCCCCTTTCCATGCGACCACAGGGAAGCCCTCAAGAAAATGAAGGATGTGTATGAGAAGACCCCGCAGATGGGGGACCCCGCCAGCCTGGAGCCCCGGATCACGGAAACCCTGAGCAATATCGAGCGGCTCAAGTTGGAGGTACAGAAGTATGAGGTAAGGGGAAGGGCCCCCGCGAGGAGGGTGGGGGAAGGGCCCTGGGGAGGGGCGGGGCCAGGCTGAGTCACCCTGCTGGGTGTCAAGGGGGGTGGGCAGGGAGGATGCCCCGGTGGGGGTGGGGGTGGGGGTAGGCCCCAGCTGTTTCTCATCACCAACTTGGGTGTGCATGGGTGACCTCAGCCAATACGGTGGGCCGTGCCCCGGCTGCCCCTCGAAGTCTGTCCTCGGGGGCCCCTGACTGCCACGCCCCTCCTCCCAGGCCTGGCTGGCAGAAGCTGAGAGCCGGGTACTGAGTAACCGAGGGGACAGCCTTAGCCGCCACACCCGGCCTCCCGACCCCCCCGCCAGCGCCCCTCCGGACGACAGCCACAAGAGTTCACAGGAGAGCAAGGACAGGTGAGCATCGCGGCCCGTCCTGGACCGGGGCCCCCGGGGGGGGGCGGGGGCGGGCGATGGAGCGGGCCTTCCCTGACCTTGCTGGCACTCTCCCAACCAGCTCCGAAGGACCCCCCTCGGAGGAGGGTCAGGAGACCCCTATCTACACGGAGTTCGATGAGGACTTTGAGGAAGAGCCGGCCTCCCCCATAGGTCACTGTGTGGCCATTTATCACTTCGAAGGTGAGCACGGCCTGGGCGACTGAGGGAAGGGGGCTGGGCCAAAGGAGGTGGGGGAGGAGGCCAGTGTCTGGGGCATGCAGATCTCCCAGGGGGACGCGGCCCCGCTGCCTGGCCTCGGTTTCCCTTAAGCTTGACCAGCGCCCACCCTCGCGACAGGGTCCAGTGAGGGCACCATCTCCATGGCGGAGGGAGAAGACCTCAACCTCATGGAAGAGGACAAAGGCGACGGCTGGACCCGCGTCCGGCGGAAACATGGCGGAGAGGGCTACGTGCCCACCTCCTACCTCCGCGTCACGCTCAATTGAGCCTGGGGCGAGGGGGTGGGGGGGGCAAGGGGGCTGTCGGCTGCTGCTTCTGGGCCACGGGGGGCCCCCAGGACCTACGCACTTTATCTCTGCCCCCGTGGCTTCGGCTAAGACCTGTGTTACCTGCTGCCCCACCCACCCCACGTGGGCCCGCTGTGCCTTTTATCACCGGTGTACGTATTCCCAGGTCAGGTCTTTTCTTCGTGCCGCTCGGCTAGGGCCGTCGCGTTTTATATATAAAGAAAAAAAGGATGGAAAGCCCTGGGCGTCGTGGCCTCATTATGGGCTGGGTCTTCCCCAATCGCCGCCTTCCTTACAGGTCACACAAGGATGGTCTGGCGGTCCGAGGTGGGCCAGCCAGTGTCCTTGAGCAAAAAACTGCTGTCCCCCTGGGAGTTGGCTGGAGGAGGACATTGGACTTAACCCTCTGAGAACAGGCTGGTTATTGAGTGGTGCGGTAATCGCATCTAAACCATGAGCTTTGACCTCCACAATCATTGTAGGAAGTGCACGTGCTGGCTGTTAGTCTTGTAGGTAGGCACAGAGAGGGCAAGTGATCTGCCAGAAGTCACACAGCTTTCAAAGCAGCCTAGTCACGTTTGAACTCTGGCTTCCGATGCTACCTTCTTCCCTCAAGTTCTCACACCGAAAGCCACCTTCCCACCAGGAATGGACTCGTGGGGGTTCTCTTGGGTCCACTAGTTATGGAGTCTGTATAGGTGTGTACTTTTTCTCTCAAAGAGTATGAAGAAACATTTAATGGAATAATAAGCCTTTCCCCTCAAACTTTTTGAAACCCCCTCAGATGTAGGGATGGGCAGGGGTATCCAGAGCCTCCAGTCATCTGGGTCTTGAGGCGGGGAGGCAGTCCACCACCACCCAATAACCACATGCACAGTACTGGGCAGCTGGGGAATTCGGAAGCCGGTTTCCCCGCCCCAGCGGAGGCGTGGGGAGTGGTGGCATAGTGGTTACATAATCGGCTGCTAGCCAATTGCAAGGGCCCCAGTTCGAACCACCAGCCAGCTACTGGACTGCTCCATGGGAGAAAGACTGGGCTTTGTGTTAGTCCCTGGCACTCCATGGGGACAGTTCTTCCCTGTCCTGTCGGGTAGACATCTGCCCGATGGCAGTGCCCTTGGTTTGGTGGTTTTGGGTGCCGAGGGAGGGCAGGGGGGCGGGCCACTTCTTTGGTTCCCACAGCTGGGTCCCTGTGTGATAGGCAGGACTGGACTCTCAGTCATCCGGCTCCAGGCGGGAAGACAGAGTGCTGAGGACACGCTGAAACTTGTCCAGGCGCTCGCCTCTGGGTGCCCCTGCCCCACGGCTGCCCCAGAGCAGTCTGCGCAGAAAGCCAGTGGTCAGCGCCTCCCTCAGCTGAGGGTTCGGCCGGAATCCTGGGGAAAGAGGTGGGGGGTCAGGGGGGTGGGCGTGGGCGTTGCCAAGCACTGACCTCAGCCCTCCCCTGCTCCTGCAGACTTCGCCCCAGCAGGAGACCCAGGGACTCTGCCCCCAGGTGTGGGGCGCGGATGGGGCAAGTGGGGGAGGAGGGGGTGCATCCCAGACAGACTGGGCAGGGGTAAAGTGGAGCTGGGGGGCTTGGACTAGGTAGCAGCGTTGAGGGCCTCATGGGAGACCCTGGAAGGCGGGGGGGGGGGGGGGGGGGGGGGGGGGGGGGGGGGGGGGGGGGGGGGGGGGGGGCGGCCCAGGGTAGGCCATTTTGTGCGGAGCAGGGTGTTCTTGGCACCTGGGGAGCATGTCTGGCCCAGACGAGGATGGCGCTCCCGGGCGTGGCTCTCGGGGCGGTACTGTGTGTTTCTGGAGTCCAGGCTCAGGCTGCCCAGGGGAGGGGGGCCCCCACGCTCACCTCGCAGGCGCCCGGCTGCCACCTGGCGAAACTTGGGCGCGTCCGCGGCCACGAGCCGTGCCTGGCTCAGGGTGTTCAGCAGCCGCTCACAGCTCTCCACTGGCAGCCCCTGCGCCTCCTCGCCCTCCAGCAGGCGCACCACCGGCGCCACGTGGGGCAACGCCACGGGGCCTGGCTCGCAGGGTCCTGTGCAAGGGTCGGGGCGGTGCAGGCTGGGGGGCGGGGCCTGCGTGTGGGGCGGGGCCTAGAGCCTGGCAGCTGGAACCTCCCAGGGGAATCGGAAGGGCAGACAGGGTGGAGTAAGACCGAAGTAGAGGGTGGGACCTGCTGGACGGGGTGGAGCTTAGAGAAAGACAAGGGGGGGCGGGGGGGGGGGGGAAGAGAAGAAAGCTAGGAGCCCAGCTGGGAAAGAAGTCGAGGATGGAGAGCGGAGAGTTTAAAGGCAGGGCTGTGGGCTTAACTAAGACTCCTTAAAGTGGGCTGAGCCCCGATGGCCTAGTGGTTGTGCGCGGGGCTGCGGCCCACTGGGATGGAGGTTCAATTCCAGCAGTGGGGCTGGGCTTCCTACTCCCACCACCGGGGAGCGGTGATGCCAAAACCGGAGAGCAGTGATGCCCAAAAAACAAAAACAAAACAAAACAAATTATTTAAAAAAAGAAAGAAAGAAAGACTCCTTAAAGTATTGAAAAGCAAAGATGCTACTTCGAGGACTAGGTGGGCCGGACCCACACCATGGTCTATTGTACGGCATCGCAAGGTTGGCGAGACTTCGACTCACGTCCAGCTATCTGGACAGTCTAGTCCCTGAAAAAGGACCCCAGGCTTGACAGGGGGCCAGCCCCAGAGAAGACCCCTCCACAAGATGGCTTGACAAGGGCCTCAATTATAGGGACAATCGGGGGGACAGTGCAGGACCCGGTAGTGTTTTTTTTCTGTTGTACACCCGGGGTACGGATTCCACAGAACAGTAATGAAAGCCTAGCCAGGGCCAGAGTCTCGGCTGGAGACAGGATGTAGCCTCGAGGCATGGGTGGAACCTGAGAAGGCTGGGCCAAGGGCGGGAGGGGGGCGGGGCCGCTTAGAGGACAAGGGGCGGGGCCCAGCTACGGGGCTCTAAAGTAGTGGGTCTGTAAGACCAGGTGAGTGTAGACTGCGGTCGAAGGTCCCTCACCTGCACTCTCATCCAGTGACCTCATCAGCGGCTTCAGCGCCTGTTCAAAGGCCAGTGCTGCCTCTGTGTGGCTCTGTCGGAGCTGGCGCCACGTGCGCTCCAACCTGGACACCTGGGGACACAGTGGGAGATCGACCCCCCATGCTCTCTGTGCCGCCTCGCCCGCACCCCACCTCTCCTCAGCCCCCACGCACCTGGGGCATGAGCAGGGCGCCCATGACCGCCGCCAGTCCCAGCAGGTCTCCCGCCGCTCCTGGCCGCAGCGCCAACGCCAGCTCCACCAGACCCCTGAGCGCCGCCACGCGCTCCTCCAGAGAGCCCGTGCAGCCCAGCACAGCCAGCGCCCCGGCCAGCTCCAGCGCCTCGAGCCTGTGGAGATGAAAAGCAAGGGTTGGGGCGCTGCGGTGGGGGTGGGGGGAGGGAAGTGGGAGCGATGCAAGAATAACTATTCAAAGACCTTGGGCTAGTGTAATGGAGAAGCATCCCCCAGCCCCACCCCAACTCACCTCTCCAGCAGTTCCAACCTCAATTGATGTCCATGGGGAAGTGTCAGTAGCTCAAGCCCAGAGGCCACCCCCATGGCTCCCCTCTGGGCCCGGGTCACTCCCAGGACGCCTGTGGCCTGGGTGGAAGGAGGCAGGCGTGGAGAAGAAGGTCAGGGAGTTCCAGGGACCAGACAGAATGAGTCAAAAGCGTGGGGGGCTCCCGGAGGCCCCAGCAGGTGACTCACTTGGCAGTCCACCAACAGCAGGTGGAGGGCGGTACTCTCTGGATGGTGCTCCAGGAACAGGGCCCGGAGAGTCTGCAGGACCCCAGGTTCCAAGGGCCTATTCTGGGGGCCCAGCAGGCAGGACGGGGAGTCAGGATGGCTGAAAGAGACTTCGGCCTGGGGTCGCTGGAAAGTCCCTTCTTCCTCATTCTCTTCATCGGGGACTTCCCACCACGGGGCCCCTGACTCCGTGGGGCCTTGGCTAGGCTGGGACCTTTGGGTGGTGGGCATGCGAGGCACCAGCTCACAGTATGTTGGGGGACGTTCTGAGGCCTCGGGCAGTGCCAGGGAGGGCGTCCGGGGTGGCTTGGTGGGTGCCTTGGCATGAAGCTGCCCATCGGAGGCATGGAGGCTGTTGGCAACAATGCTGAGAGGAGCCTGGGGCTTCAACAGCAAGGGGTCACTGCCTGTCCGAGGCAGGGAAGTTGGGGATGTGGCCGAGGCTCCTGGGGAGGGGGTCATACAAGAGGGGGGTAGGTTACACAGAGAAGACAGGTGAGGCAGGGGTTCAACCGTTCGACCTGTAATGAGGGCTCACCAGGGTCCAGTTGCAGCCTGAAACAGCATCAACTGGCTTGCAAAGGGATTGAGCGCACCTGAACTTTCTTTAACTGGGTTTTCTACTCCCACGGAGAGGCACAGGCTCAGAGACTCACCAGAGTGGCTCTCCCAATGGCAGTGGAGCTACTCTGGGATTTGGTTACCTTCTCGGACTTAGTGACTTGGAAGAATGCATGTTAAATCGAAGCCTGTGGTAGTCACGTAATCTCGTTTCAGGATTGGGAGTGGAGGGGTGGAGTCTCGCCTGTCGATCTGGAGATAACCCATGAGACCTCTGTGTGGACATGGCTTTCTCCAGAGAATTCTAGCAAATGGGGCCGTGTTTCCCCCTTGGAGGTGAGAGACTTATGACTCAGTTCCTTGGAGACGCTCTACTGATAAGACACAGGTTGACTCCCTACCAGACATCTCCGAAGAGAATCCGCATGGATTTACCCTGATGGAATCAGACCTCTGAAGCTGGAAAAGCCACATAGAGACTCCTGCCAGCGCTGAGATGCTTGAGAAGCCAGAGAGGCCCCTGCCAGCACTGAGATGCTTCTAACACCACTGGTTACACAAGACTCTGCACCCACTGGCTTATGATTGTCCTGGTGTCGTCATTGCATGTGCTTTGTGAGTCTGAAGAGGACTTATGGATTGGTATCAGATTTATGGGCTAATATTGGACTTGTGGGCTTGGACTGGACTGGGTTGGCATACTTTCTCAATGTTCCATTCCTCTTGTGTATAAACCTCTCCCTTCTATGCAAATGCGTCGTTGGGAACTTGTTACTTTAGTCTTCCCGGACTAACACTGGGGAAGGTAAGCACAGAGTGAACAACATTGGAAAGGGAATTATTCAAGTGTGGCATGTGTAGCCAACAGCAGGACCAGGGATGTCTGACTCCTCAACACCGCTTGGCCTTGGAGCCCTGAGGTCTCAGTCCTAACCAAGAGCCTGAGGAAGTAATGGTAGGCATGTCCACAGACCTTTGGGCACCATTCACCAGAGCCAAAAGGTGGAGACATCCAAATGATGGCTACGCACCAGGTGACCCGTCCACACAGTGGAATACTCACAAACCGAACCACAACAAACCCTCTCCACCGGCACTGCCGTGGTGTCCATCTCAACCCAGGGCGACCCTACAGGGCAGAGAAGTGGCCCTTCTGGTTGCTGAGATGTTGACATCTTGGCAGGAACAAAGAGCCTCACTTTTCTCCTGGGGAGGGTCTGCTGAGTTTGAGCCTCTGACTCACTGCACAGCCTCAGCTCACTGTACAGCCCACTGGACACTTCCTTCATGGAAGGCTCCCCAGCCATAAAGAGAAACGAAGCCAGGAGGGACGCCACACCATGGGCTGTGAGTGCACCCAGTGAGTCCATCCTAAGAGGGAGGCCCTGTCCACTTGCATTTAGGAAAGAAGCAGGCACAGAGGATGCTTCTGTCTTGAAAGGAGTACAGCCCCCCCACCCCCCACCCCTGCCTAACCCACAAGGCTGCCAGGGCTGACCTGAAATTGGCTTATGGAATTCCACCTCAGGAGAAAGGTCCCTTGATCTATTTCTGAAAGGTCATAGGACCTTGAACACCCTACCGCACAGAACACAGTTCGACTTTGGAGATCAAAAGCAGAGTTGCGTTAGGTAACCTGCTCTCCAACACCTCTGTTTAGAGTCGTGAAAAGCCAGGATGTTCCCTTGAGGACGAAGGTGCCCCTCACCTTGTGTCTTGCAGCCTGATGCTGAATCCTTAAGCCACTAGGGCTCTTCAACAGCCCAGTGAAGGTCACTTACTTATGTCACTGCTTCGTCTTCCTCTAAAACAGTGGTTCTCAACCAGTGGGGTGTGACCCCCTTTGGAGACCGAATGACCCTTTCACAGGGATCGCCTCAGACCACCGGGAAACACATAAATATTTCACAATATATCATCCCATGTTGTTTGGGGATTCATCTCTAGGCTTCCATGATGTTCCATTTGTAACAACGAGAATACATCCTGCCTATCAGATATTTACATGACGATTTAATGACGGTGATGAAGTAGCAACAAGAATCATTTTATGGTCGGAGGGGGGTTGTCCCCCACCACAGGAGGAACTGCATGAAGGGTGGAGGCATGGGAAAGCTTGGGAACCACTGTTCTAAATGGAATCCGTTCAAGTCGAGCAGGCACCTTGACCTTGCTGATTCACCCAAGTACCCCAGCACTTAGTTTGGTGTCTGGCACCCATGGGGGCTCGTGCAGGGCAGATGGGAAAGGGGGGAGAGTTCTTTAGCTGGGAGGAGGTGGAAGGTGTCACTCCCTTTGCACTGGACAGCTGGGTCTTTTGGCTACCCCTGAGGCTCGTGAACCGGAGCCTGACCAGATCAAGAGGATCACTTACGGCGGGAGGCTAAGCCTCAGGAGGGATGATGTCATCTGTCACAGCCAAAAAAAAAAAAAAGTCATGGAAGACGGAGCGTCAGAGGAACTTCCTGGGTGCAGAAATGGAACATCTGCTTTTGTGACCATATAGGGGCACTCTGGACCCCAGAGACTCCTCTTGGACTCACTATCCCTGTGTGTTTGTAATGCTTTTGCGGCAGCGGGTGAATCTTTTCAGATGAGAAGCAGACAGACTCAAAAAGATGAGAGACATGGAAGACTACTTCCTGACCTGAGGGAGTAGTCAGAGCACGGAGGCAGGGACAAATAGGGAAGCTTCTAGCAGCAGAAAGGAAGGCCAGCATACGCAACTTGGATGGGAGCTGTGGTCCGAGAGGCCAGCTGGGGCCAGAACATGGAGGAGGTCTTGGTGGAAGACTCGACATGAACTTCTAGGCCTCTACAGAGGGAATGGAGCCCTGGTGGCACAGTGGTTGCAAGTTGTGCTGCTAACCATAAGTTCGGAAGTTCGAAAGCACCAGGCGCTTCATGGAGGGAGAAAGATGCCGCTGTCTACTCCCACATTGCGCTAGGGTTTTGGAAGATCACCGGGGCGCTTCTGCCCTGCCTGATAGGGTTGCCGTGAATCGGAATTGACTCGATGGCAGTGAGTGTGACTACAAACAAAACCCCAGTCCTTACCAGAGCTCACGCCCGTAAGTCCCATCCTGATAGACGGGGAGAAGACTGACCTTGGATCCACTATATGTGCCCCTAGAAACAGCAGTCAAGAGGCCCGAACGATAGATTGCACTGGGTCAATCTGCCTGTGACGATCGTCTCACCTGCTGTCAATTTGAGGGTGAAGAGCGCAGGGGCGGAGTCTAGCCTGTCAACCTGGAGATAGCCAAGGAGACCTCTGCGTGGGCATGGCTTTCTCCGAGAATTCTGGGAAGTGTGGAAATTCCTTCTTGGAGGGGAAGACACTCTCTCTTGGTTCACTTTCTACTGACAATGTTTGCTGCCTGAGAGACTCAACTGACAAGGCTGGCTCCCTGAGAGACACGCCTGAGGAGAAGTCACCTGGACATTCCCTGAGGCAGCAAGAAAACCAGACCTAGAGAAGCCACGTGGAGAGCCTGCCAGAGCGGACATGCTAACAACATCCCTGGACCCCAAAACTTTCTACCCATTGGCTTGTGATCATCCTGTGTTTGGCGTCATTGCATGTGTTTCATGTGTCTGGAGGACTCTGTAGATTGTTGTCAGACATATGGGCTCACATCGAACTTATGAACTTGATCTGGACAGGGCTGGGATATTTCCCGATGTTCAATAGTTCTTGTATAGAAAACTCTCTCTTATACACCTATGCGTGCTTGTGAATTTGTTTCTCTAGTCTACTCAGACGAACACACTGCCGCATAAGGTCTTTTTGAAAGGGTTGAAAAGCAAGGTGGCACTTTGAGGATTAAGGTGCACCTGCCCCAAGTCATGGTATTTTCCATCTTCTCCAAAAGCCTGGGAAAGTGGGACCCTGAATAAGGAAGACCAGAGACAAACTGATGCATTTGGGCTCTGGCCCTGGGGAAGAGTATTGAAAGTCCTACTCTAAGATCTGTCTTGGAAGAAGTACAACCACCATGCTTCTTAGAGGCAAAGACGGTGAGACTTTGGATGTGTTTATCGGGACACCAGTCCCTGGAGAAGGACATCATGCTTGGTAAAGTAGCAGGGTAGTGAAAAAGAGGAAGGTCCTTTGCAAGACAGAAGGACACAGTGGCTGCAAACCACGTGCTCCCACAAGAGGCTGGCGCAGGACAGGGCAGTGTTCCCGCTGCTGTGCATGGGGTCGCTGGAGCAGAGCCACCTCGATTGGATCTAACAAGTACATTAAGTGCCTGGGATACCTGGGGGAGCCCTGGACCATGGGTCAGAAAAAGCCGGGACTCCACGGAGCCAATCACCTGCTAAGGTCACCCTGGCAGACTCTCACCTGCTCCACAAGGGTCTTCCCTGGACCGACCTGAGAGCTCCAGCCCTGCAGGCTGACTGTCGCTCCACTTCCGAGTCCTGGAGGCAGACAAGAGGGAGAAAAGGAGTCCGGAGACCAGAGAACGCTGCATCCATCCATCCAGCCAACCTCAAGCAGCGTCATCCTGCCCACCTCAGCCAATGCCTCTTGATGCCTGGAAACATTGATGGTCACAACTGGAGCATATGGGTGCTTGTAGGTAGAAGCTAGAGATGTTGCTAAACAACCCGGAAATATGCCGGATTTTCCCCCACCCCCACCCCCCATGGAGAATTATCTGGCCTCAAATAGTGATAGGGGTGGTGCAAACCTTTAACGGGCTCAGCCATCAATAGAGAGTTTGGGGAAGACACAGGAAGTCGCTATGAAGAAAGCGCTGGCAACCTCCCCCCAGCAACCTAGCTCCTGAAAATCCCAAGGTTCACCGCGCCATGAGGTCTGCGCGGATCCACTCCATGGCTGCTGAACTGACCAGGGTGCCCACGTTGAAAGGCACGCCCCGCTCCCCCCCCCCCCCCCGCCTCCCCTCCGGCTGACTGTCCAGTACCTGAGCTGTTCTCTCGGCGCCGGGCTGTCAGTGAGGGTGTCCTCGCTAAAGCTGCGTTGCAGAGGGCCCTGGCGGATCACCGGCCGGGAGGCCACGGCCCCGGTGGCTTGGGACAGGGGCCGCCGGCCGGTCACGTAGCTGCGGACCAGGGCGGGCAGGCTGGGGAACCGCTCCTCCTCCAGCTGGAAGAGGGTAGGGGGCCGGCCCGGACGGGGTCGCATGGGCACACGGAGCACCTCGAAGTGCAGGGCCAGGCCCTGCCAGCGGCAGGTGAGCACAGGGTGGCCCCCGCGGGACCTCGAAGCGCGGACCAAGAAGTCTCCATCTTGTTGAAGAAGCGTCTCGGCCTTCTGGCATGGGAGACGGGGCAAACCTTTTAGAATTGGGTGCCTCTCAGTGATATGCAGGGACCCCATCACCCCAAGAACAAAAGCCACCCCAGCAGAGACGGGCCATCCCCCGCACCCCAAATCTGGGTCTTTTTGCATAGGCACACAATGGAACTACATTTCCCAGATCCCTTGAGAGGTTTGGTCAATGGGATGGGAGCCAATTTGCTGTGGGAAGTGTTGCTAAGGAGCCATACAATGGGAAGGATTTGGGTTTTGACCAATTTCTAGGGCAGGGCTCTTGAATCCCCCATGTCTCCAGCACCTGGGATTGGGACATAGACCAACCATATTTAACTGGCACGATCTTGGGTGATCCCTACAGTGAACACAGGTGGGCTGCTAATAGAAACATTCTACGGTCCCAGCCACTCAGATGTGCCTTGGAAGGAAGGCCAGGCGATCTAATCCACCTCCCACCCCGCCCCACATTGGCCATGGAAAGCCCCAGGGAGCACCGGCTCTGCCATACACAGGGTGCTCAGGAACCAGAATCCACTTGGTGGCAATTTTTATTTTTTGCTTTGTAAATGTGGCGTCAAGAAAAGCCCATAGCTGACATCCTTCTGAAATGACTGTGGCTTGGCCGGGGAGAGAGACACGGCAGACCTGGACACAGATGAACATAATAAATGCAAAGGACAGATTGCTAGCTCTAACTCCATTCCAGAAACCTCTGTAAGTATCCAGCATATTAACTCAGGTCATTTTTATACATTATGGATGGACTTGAATCCCTTCCAAATAGGTGTTGGAATCCACTACCTGTGGATGTAATCTAATGCCATGCAATAATCTTTTTAAGTAATGGAATATGATATAATACAAGGTAATCATGTTCCAGAAGGCAACCTAGTCTAATATAGCCATTAATTCTGTAAGTCATACTAGTGGTGGGTGGATCCTTAACCCAATAATGCTAGAAGGATGGGGGCCAGGTCACAGGTGACCAGACCATAAGGGAGAGACAAGTGGGACCAACGAATAATTTTGGACAACCTTCGGATCCCCTTTGATTTCCATCACCATGCCCCACATCACCCCCCACCCCTCCAAATTGACAACCGGAATATAAGTAGTATTTGTGCCAAGGCAACGTAGCTTTAAGGCATCCCCAGCCCTCTAGCTAGCCCTTCCAACAGACCTAGGTCCTAGCCCCCTGGCTCAGGATTCAGGAATCCCTAGCATGTCAAGAGTGGGAGTGGATCTTCACACATGGTGCTGAGACCCTGCAGGTGGTGGTACCTGGCGGGGCAGTGGGCCATGGAACCAGGGTTGGTTGGCAAGCTCTTCTTCATACGGTGGCACCTGCATGGAGCTCTCGGGTGTAGAGGGAGGCAGGGCTGCACTCTGTATTTTCAACAGTCGTCTGCATCTGTAAGATGGAAATAATGGCTCTAGCTTTCCGAGTTCCTGGATTGGACCTTCCATGTTCCCTTTAGGTTTGGACACTGCAGCCCATCTCCTTGCAAACTTTCCCATGTAAATACACGCCCGCCCGTGTGTGTGTGTGTGTGTGTGTGTGAGAGAGAGAGAGAGAGAGAGAGAGAGAGAGACAGAGAGAGAGAGAGAGACAGAGAGAGAAGAACGTGTCAAAAGGTACAGCTGCAAAATCCCTGCAACCTTTATTTATTAAAAATAGCAAAAATATGAAGCTGGTGTTTGCCAACACATCCTCCATGGAGGCCAAAACACTTTGGAAGGCTGTGTTTCCATCTCTGTCTGCAAGACAGAATTCACTCAATGGCAGCCTATTTGGCAACGTGTGACCCTTCCCTAAAGAATTCTGGGCTCCTGGATTTGCACCCCATTAAAATAGCTGTTTGGCGTCTGAGCGCCGGTGGCGTTGTGCACAGGACTGCGGCCCACTGGGATGGAGGTTCAATTCCAGCAGCAGATCCACAGGAGCAAAGGCTGGGCCTCCTACTCCCACCACCAGAGGGCAGTGATGCCCCTCCCCAAAACAAAACACACACACACACACACACACACACACACACACACAAATAGCTGTTTGGCATCCTTGGGGTACTCAAATCATGTTCTTTGAGTCTGGGGAACAAAAAGCAGCCTGAAGAGGGCAAGGTCGAGGCGGAAGGGTGAATGGGGTCAGGTTTCCCAAAGAAATTCTCCCTGAACAGCTCTGGCCACCTGTGAAGAGTGAGCAGGCATACTGTCCTTGTCGGAGGAAAAGTTCTCAGTGTAATGACCCTGGTCTTTTTCTCAGTTTGCGGGGCTCTTAAAGCTGCTTCCTAATAAGCCCCCTATGATTGGCTTGTATCTTTAGCGAACATCTGTCCAGAGGACTGACTCCCTGGGGGATCTCCACAAACATCCCATCTGGAATGACCCCCTCTGGTTTGAATTCACAGATTCCTGGGAGCCTTGGTGACATCGTGGTGACCAGGCGGGTGGTTCGAAACCACCAGTCGCCCCAAGGGAGTCAGGCAAGACTCCTCCCGTACGGAGTGACAGCCTTGGAAGGTCACAGCGACCCTTCTACCCCGTCTTATCGGGTCCCGAGGAGGAGTCAGCATCAACTCCAGGGCAGTGAGTGGGAGCAGATCCCTGCAGGAGAAAACGGAAGGCCAGGCTTTCTACTCCTGTCAAGATTTACGGCCTCTTGAACCCACATGGCGGTTCTACTCTCTCCTGTAGGGTCTCTGTGAGCCAGTATTAACTTGATGGCAATGGGATTTTTTTTGTTGTTGTTAACATCATCTCAGGAGTCATAGTTTTGATTGGACTGTGTGTGTGTGTGTGTGTGTGTGTGTGTGTGTGTGTGTGTGTAAAAGAACCCTAACCACATTGCTGGTGTTAGCTGCCCTCCAGTCGGCTCCAGACACAAGAGAAGGAAATGCTGCCCAGTCCCGCACCCTCCCCACAACTGCTAATCTTGAGCCCATGGGGGTGGCCACTGGGCCAGTCCATCACCCCTTTGCAGGCCCTCCAATGCACCAAGCCGGCTGTCCTTCTCCAAATGGTCTTTCCTGATTGTGTGTCCGTGCGATGAAGACCTTTCCTCATTGCCTCTGAGGGACGTGCTGGCTGTAGGGTCTGGTGGGCGGATGTGTTTGCTCCACACATCCTTGGGAAGGTCGGCGTTCGTGCTTCGACAGCACACAAAGGCTCTGCCTGTCTTCCTTAAGCTTCAACCCACATTCCCAACATACAGGAGATGGCTGCGACGACCCTGGCTGGAGTCAGATGTGCCTCAGCCCCCAACACGACACCCCGCTCCTCTTCTTCTCCTGACAGAAGGCAGATTTGTCCGATGCTGTATCCACTGGTTGCAGGCAAACCAGGCAAAGGGAAATCTTCGACAACAATGACTTCAATTATTATTATCCCCCTCCCCCTCCGTGCATGGTGATGCCGTCTATGGGCCCAGGAGTGGGGAGTCTGGTCTCCTATACCTTGAGCTGTCATCCAGACGGAAGGCTGCACTCCTTGCCCATCACCGACAAGTGCCTCCAGTCTCCTTTACTTTCTGACAACAAGACAGTGTGTGTCATCTGCACGCCCGAAGCTCTTTGCCATAGGCTTTCCTCCTTCCTCACAGAGTCCAGCTTCTTGGATGTACAGATGGAATTCAAACAAACCAAAAAGAAACCAAGCACACTGCCAGTGAACCGATGTGGACTCATAGCACCCCTATGACACACTAGAACCCCGCCCTGCTCCCCCCACCTCCCCCCACAGCTATCCAAGACAGTATATCTCCCCCCCCACCCCGCCCAACACATTACTGCCCTGGTGGGAGTAGGAAGCTCAGCCTTTGCTCCTGGAGAGCTGCTGCTGGATTTGACCCATCAACCTTGTGCACCGCAGTCCCGCACACAACCACTGTACCACCAGGGCTCAGCTCTAAGACAGTATATCTTTACAGAATTAAACAGACTCCTCTCGCTTCCTCAGAATAGCTGGTAGTGGCCAACTGATGCCCTTGTGGTTAACAGCCCCGTGTATAACCCCCGGCGCCACAACAACCCTGACAAACACCATTCCTGATTTTCTTTTTTTGGCATCACTGCCCACTGGGGGGAGTGGGAGGCCCAGCCTTGCTCCAGAGCTGCTGCTGGATTTGAACCACCAAGCCAGTGGGTCCCAGTCCCGCACTCGACCACTACGCCACTGGGGCTCAGCCCTCATTCCTGATTTTTAAACCGTGCAGGAGTCCCTCGTTTTGGTCGAATGGCTGCCCCTTGCACAGGTTCTGCATGAGCACAATGAAATGTTCTGGAATGTCCAGCCTTCTCAGTGTCATTCACAGGTCACCATGGTCCACACCATTGGATTTCTTTGCACAGTCAAAGAAAACTCAAGTCGCCATCTATCTGGCCTTCTGGGCATTGAGCCAAGATCCACAGGACGTCATCCGTCCTGCCCCTCATGCCTCATTGTCTTCTGAATCCAGCCTGGAGTTTGGATTTCCGGCAGCGCCTTGTCCATGTACAGAGGCCACCCTTGCCAAAATGACCTCTGGCAAGATCTGACTGGCAAGCCCTATCGATGATCACTGCAGTCAGATTTGATGTCACCCTGACCCGGTGTGAAACTGTATGGGTGGAGTCCAACCTATCCATCTGGTCATAGCCTGATGATGCATTCTTGGGGCATGTGGCTCGTTTCCCATAAGTGAGCCTGTGAGAACTTTGTTCTCTTTGCTCCTGAACCCTCCTTGCTTGCTGGGACTCTGTGTGTGCCCCACCTTGGGCTGCTGATGCTGGGAGCCAACCTGGGAGCTGTCCGCATGCTATCAGCTGCCACCAACCTTGGATCCACAGGCCTCTGTGCCCACCGGCCTGAGACCTCCCCGCTTCCCCTTTCTGTATCATCAGCCTGTGGCTCCGTGTGACTGAAGAGGACTCAGACTGACGTCAGACCCATGGACTTGAGTTGACTTGACTAAGATGCCTACTTCATATAAAGTTCTCTCTCTCTCTCTGTCACACACACACACATCACTGTTTTTTTTTGGGGGGGGGGGCATCCCTGCCCTCAGGTGGTGGGAGTAGGAGGCCCAGCCTTTGCTCTGTGGAGCTGGAATCCAACCTCCATCCCAGTGGGCCGCAGTCCCGCGCACAACCACCACGCCACGGGGGCTCAGCCCCATATCACTGGTTTCGTCTCTCTAGACAACTCAGCCCAACACAATGATATTGTTCCATAACTTCTGCATTCGGTGGGGAGAGCTTTCTTCGTTATGGGCACAAGATGGAGCTCTGATCAGACCGAGACGGGCGTATCACTGAGAGAAGTTGCTGGCGGTCATTTCACTGAGGAGGGACACGGTCTGTTTGGCATGTCCTTGTTAGGTGTCACTGAGTTGGTGCTGCCTCACGGTGACCCTGTGTAAGAACAAATGACCGCTGGCCGTCTCCGCACCACCCTCCCAATTGTCGCTGTCCCTCGGGGAGGTGGTAGGTCCCAGATATGCCACGTGCCAGCGGGGTGCTCCAGAGTGAGCGGGTGTCAGTGGAGTGTCCAGGCAAAGGGAGAGCAGAAAGGAAGGCCTCGTGACTTGCTTGCAAGCATCAGTCCGTGAAAATCGTGGTGACAGGGAGAGGTGCTAATCACAAGGTTTGTTCGAAACGAAACCGCCAGCCGTTCCACGGGTGTAAGACGGGGCTTTTTGTTACCGCCATCAAGAGTCGCAGCCTCAGAAACTCCCTGGGGCCGTTCTGTGCGCTGTTTTAGAGAGGCACCACGAGTTAGAATCAACTCACAGGGAGGGAGATCATAGCACAATATGGTCTGATAAAAGGCTGGACGATGCGCCCTTGGGGGTGGAAGACTCTACCACGGGTGCCAATGGGTCTGAAGGATGTACAGATGGAGCAGTGTTTGGCGGTTACCCACTGCAAAATAGATATTTGTTACTGTACATATGTATATGTGACCACACAGGCCCAAGTGAGTGTATGTTCATGTGCATGCATACCCACTGTGGCAGCCATCTAATCTGGTGCCAATGTGAGGGTTGAGTGTCTAGGGGTGGAGTCTACCCTGCCAATCTGGAGATAGCCAATGAGACCTCTGGGCGGGCGTGGCCGTCGCTGAGAATTCTGGGACGTGTGGAACTTCCTTCTTGGAGGCGGAGACGCTGTCTCTCTTGGTTCGCTTCCTGACAACACTTGCTGCCTGAGAGACTCGACTGACAAGGCTGGCTCCCTACCAGACATCTCTAAGGAGAAGCCACATGGACCTACCCTGATGTGACCAGAAACCTGGACCCCGAGAAGCCACATGGAGACCCCTGCCAGCGCTGAGATGTTCACAACACCCCTGGATCCAAAGACTTTCTCCCCACTGGCTTGTGATAATTTTGCATTTGGCTTCACTGCATGTGTTTTTTGAGTCTAAGGGACTTTATCGATTGCTGTCGGACAGATGGGCTAATATCAGACTTATGGGCTTGATCTGGACTGAGCTGGGATATTTTCTCAATGGTCAATTGTTCTTGTATATAAAACTCTCTTTTTATATACATGAGTGTCTATGGGTTTGTTTCTCTTGTCTACCCGGACTAAATTACACACACACACACACACACACACACACACACACACACACACACACACACGAGAGCTTCAGCAAGTTCCTGGGAAGATAGCATTAAAAGGTCATAGACATTTCCTACAAGCTCTGTAATGCTTCTTTGTACCCATCTAGGAAGACATGGAGACCCCAGCTCTGGTGGTGCTGTGGGGGAGGCGCAGGACTGCTGACCTCCAGCTTTGAATCCATCAGCTTTACCTTAGGAGGAAGATACAGATTTACCTGCAAAGACTCGCCATCCCATAAGCAGTAATAGCGGGTATAGCCTCAGAGGCTGAACTGATTCAAAGGCAGTGGATTGGGTTGGGTTGGGTTGGTGTGGATGACTTGTGCTCACCTACAAGTCTAAAGGCCGGTGGGGTAGTCATGGTGGTGGTGGTGGTGGTGGGGCATTGAACCTACCAGCAGCATCGAGCAAGAAAGGCCTGGCAATCGGTTGCTATAAAAACTCTAAAAATTCAAAACCAAATTCACTGCCATGAAGTCAACGCCGAATCATAGCCACTCTATCGGCAGAGTAGAACTGCCCTGGGGGGTGCTGAGGCCGTGACCCCCACAGGAATAGAAAGTCCTGCTTCTCTTTAACGGCAGCCTAGAACCACCCCTGCCCCTGGTGGGGGGAGCAGGCAGTTCTCCTCTGGAACACCTGAGGGTGGGGGACACTATCCATAGACTTCAACTCCGTATCAGCGAGAGAGGAGGTTTTGCTTTGTTTTCTGGTTTTAGGACGAATGCGTGTAATTCAGAATTGGCCGAGCTGTCGTGGAAACGGTCGTGGTCTATACGAGGACTCCTACAACGTGAGGAGATGCTGGATCGAACGCAAGCCTCAGGAAGCGCTGTGTAGGAACTGGCAGAGAGGATCTTGGACCGCCTCTTTTTACAAGTTGAACAGGTCGGTGGTTTGAAACCACCGGCCGCCCCGTGGGGGGCGGGGGGGTGTTGGAGAGAGAGAGGAGACTTTCTCCTCCAGTCTTGGAAACCCACAGAGGCAGGATTCCCGGGGCCTCGAGGTTGGGAGATGAAGTCCAGGAAGGGTGTGGACTGGAGGAGAAAACAGGGTGCTGCGACAATGTGAAGAATGTGCGCTAAGACCCTGATCTGCATACTGGCTAAACGGTGGCCTGCCGGGAACTTGGTTCTGCCTGGTATGATTTTCACCCAAATCCACTTTCAAAAAAAGGAAAATAAATCAAAGTCTTCCAGGGTCTGTGGGGAAAAGCCCAGGGATTCCTGGCTCCTGAGTCAACCAGCTGAAGGCCTGGTAGGGGCAAAGAAGTCCTCAGACTAACCCTCTGTGGCTTGGAGGTGGCGAGGGGGTGGGGGCGGGTGGAAGGGTGGGGAGCTGGGCAGGGAGCTGGCTCTAGCCACTGCATACCTGACCAGGTGTGTCTGCTTGATACCTGTGCACTTCCTGTTTGTCATCTGGGCCTGGCCTCTTCAGTCAGGGGCACAAGTCGCCCAGGCCCTGGTTCCTCTGTCTCAGGCCCAGCGTGGAGAGGCAGAGGGGGGGCCCACTGCTGAGTTCCGGGTTTTCCCAAATTCACTGCCACCTGGTTGCTTCTGACTCATGGCCTTGGTGCTGCCATCAAGGGCCATCGAATCGCTTCTGTGCACATGGGAACGGAACACCGCCCAGTCCCGTGCCATCCGTCCTGCGCTCGAGCCGCGGTGGCAGCCACTGTGTCAGTCCGTCTCGGAGAAGGTCTTCCTCCTTTTCTCTGCCCCCCCTCTCTCCACTTTACCAAGCACGGTGTCCTTCTGCAGGGACTGGCCTCTCCTGACCGCATGTCCAAAGTCCAAGTCAGACGAGGCCCTGCCATCCTTGCTTCTAAGGGGCATTCTGGCCATACTTCTTCCAAGACAGATGTGTGCTTGTGCCGACTCACAGTGACCCTACAGCGAAGGGTAGAACTGACCCCCCCCCTCCCCCAGCCCTTGGGATTTCTGATCTCTGGGAGCTGAAAGCTTCCTCTTGGTTCCCAGGAGCGGCTGGTGGTTTCGAACGGGCTGTCAGCAGCCCAATGAGTAACCAGTAGGGCTCCTCAAAGGTTCTGGCAAACGGGGAGAGCTCTGGATGAAGCCCCAGGTTAACTCGGCCATGCCCCTGCCGCTGGGTATTTGGGTAGGGGAGAGAGGAAGGGGCTGGGATTGGGGTCATGAGGAGAGTTTGGGGGGGGGGGAGGGGGAGGAAGCCGGAGCAAGACACCAGAGCCTGGACCCTGAGGCCCAAGAGTCAATTCTGACCGTGACGAGTCCACCTGTGCTCGAGTGGCACCGCGCTCCAGAGGCCTCTCTCTGGCTCCCTGCTCAGAAGCCGACCGCCAGGCCTTGCCTCTGTGCCGTGTCTGGGTGAACTCGAACCTTTGAGCTTCCGGACACAGCCCCTCTCTCAACCACTTGCCCCCCCGGAGTGACTTCATGGGGGAAGTGAAGGAGGGGGGAGGGTATCCCATGCGTGTGTTGTTCAAGAGCATGACCTGTCCATACAGGGGCAGGCGGGTGCTCAACTACCCCAAGACAAGAAGGACACAGACAGACGCCGGGTCTCTCAAGCGACTGAGCCAACCGTGACCCAGACCAGTTCTTCCTGTGTGCCGACCCTGCTTCACGGCCCTGGAGGCAGGGGTTAAAGACCCTGCCCTTCCCAAGCCACCCCTTTTGCTGGGACCTCAAACCAGAAAACATGGAGTGCAGAGATGATCTCCGAGAGGCGTCCATAAGAGTGCAGAAACAGGAGAACGGGGTAGAGGAGAAGTCCCCTGGGTGACACTGCTATGGCCCTACATGTCAGAGGGTCACCCCAACCCCGGGGACTCACGGAAGAACAGGTTGTCAGCCTCTCTACCGCGATGGTCAAGGGCACCCTCTGGGGGCTGCTGCATTCTGTGACGCACACAGGATCGCCAAGAGTGGGGATCAAATCACTGCCCAGTGATTTTTCTTATCAGGAGGGAGGGAACGTCCCCTCCCCCAAATAACTCAACCCTCAAACCAAAAGTGAACCCACCCAATACATTCACTGCCATTGTACCCGTTCCAAGGCTCACCGCTGGCATAAAGAGGTTCTGTCTCAGGGACTACAGGCTACGGCACGTAGAATGTTCAGGAAGGCCATGGCTTAGAAGGGACAGTGGAGAGGAAGCCTGAGCCAGAAAAGAAGCTATAGCAGTTCTGTTAAAAAAAAAAAAAAAAAAAAGGGAGGGGCTGGGAGCTGCAGATCAAGTGGAGGGCCCAACAGGCCCTTGAAACTCCTGGGAGAGGGAGGCGGGGAGGGAACCAGGTGCAGAAGAAGGGGACAGTAAGGTCAGAAGGTGAGGGACAGCTTGCAAGAAGCTAAGCTTCCTGTTCAAGTATCAAGAGAGGGAAGAGACCAGAAAAAAAAAAAAAAAAGTACAACACGCGGGATTTTGGCTACTGGGCATGAGGACACGTGTCCGGAGGGGCGCGCCCCGGGACGCCCGGGGACAGGAACACGCGTGCAGCCGAGACCCGCTCCCGCGCTTGGCGCCGCCTTCGCCATCCACGGACGCGCGTGGGCAGACACGCAGAGCCCACCCCTGCGCAAGTGGCCCCCCCCCTTGGAGAGAGCCCGCTCCCCTCCCTGTAAGCCCTTGCTCACCTGGGTTGGACCCGCGGAGTTCCCACGAGGCCGGGGCCTGAGGCTCCGTGACTCCCTGCCCCTCCCTCGCCGCCCTGACCCGGCTCAGCTTCCCCCCGTAGCCGTAACCGACCGCACCTGGCAGGACCCGAGCCAGCTGGTGGGCCCCGCCCTCACGGCCCCGCCCCCTAGCCGGGCGGGCTCGGACCCCGCCTCTGGTGTCAGCCCCGCCCCCTTGGGGGCGTTTCTTGGCCGGGCGACCACGTCTCGGTTGGCCCCATCCGGTTGGAGAGTTCAGCTTGGTGCTTCCTCCTAGTGGGCCACGCCCACTTGGCAGTCGGCCCACGCTCCTCGGCCCCGCCCACTCATCACACCAAGCTCTTCCCCAAACTGACCCCTCCACGCCATGCTAGTCATAGTGACCGCGAGGTCCAGCGAGCACTGTTCTATAGAATCTCTGGATACCATCTTTATGGAAGCAGACTGCCACCTCTGCCTTCCACCAGCTGGTGGATTGGGACCGCTGGATTTTTCTGCTGAGAAGCCTGGCGCTTAACCCAAGGCGCCACCAGTGTCCCCGCCTCCTCTCCCAAGTCCGGGGAATCCTGTTCCTTTGAGGCCAGGAGCAGGGGGTGGACATCCTGCAGGCAGCCCACCTGGGTTTCCTGGAGGAGAGCCGCAGCGGTCAGTAGGATGGTGTGGTCAGCAGCATGGAGAAAATAGGACAGCCTTTCCCTCTGTTGCTGCTGTTTGGTGACATCAGGCCGGTTCGGACCCACAGCGACCCTCTGTCAGGGCACAACGTGCTGCCCGTCCACTTTCCCAAACACGATGTTCCTCTCCAGGGACTGGTCCCTCCTGACAACGTGTCCAAAATATGTCAGGTGCAGTCTTGGCCAGGGAGGGCACTCAGGCGCTGAAGAGCAGCATTCAAGGGTCTCTCAGGTGGCGGGGGGGCGAGAGGATTCTGGGGCCTGGTTTATGATGTCCATCTTGAAAGCAGTGGCAGCCACCACGAACATCACCTCGAACATTGATGGGGCATTTCCTGTCTACCGGCCTGGAGTGTCTCACTTGGTCTGCCTTCTCACAGCTATGCTGTGAGGGTACTGGTTCTGCTGCGACACCCCCATGTCCCAGATGTAGAAACAGGCCCAGCGTGCGCACTGAGTGGTTCTGGTGGCACCCGGAGCCTGCGTGGTCCCCTCTGACTACTTCACAGCGCTCCCCCCCCCCACCCCCCGGCCGCCCCCTCCAACCTCTGACTTGTTCTGCTGGGTGAAGGTCCATGACACAGATCAGGACATGGAGGTGTCCAAGAGGCTCGAGCAGGATGTCTTGGTTCTGGGAGTAAGGTTCAGCAGTCTGCGCCTGCACGTCCCAGGAGGTGGCTCTGCTCAAGTCCCACTGCGTCGCTAGGTGCCAGGATCCCCTGGGCGGCAGCCATTTTTATTTATCTATTTTCAGGGGCTTGTGGCGGGAGCAGTGATGAGCAGGAAACCCCACTGCCATTGGGTCAACCTGACTCATAATGATCCCACGTGGGGTTTCCCAGATGAGTCTATATCTATATCTATATTAAGGTGACCAGACAGCTGCTTTTTTAACAATTTGTCCTGCGCCCCGTGGCATTTTAAATTAAATAAGTATGTTACAATACTATTTTTGCGCTTTATAAACATTTTTGTTGCTCCATGTAGACCAAAAATTTTTTTAGACCAAATTTTTAATCAAGAACCCCTCCCTACCCCTGGTCAATGGTGTTCCACTTAAAATCTGGTCACTTTAATCTATATCTGTATCTCTACCTATAGCTATCTCGTCTATGCCTATATCTATATATTATCTATATCTACATCTATATCATCTAGAACTACATCATCCAGGTCTCAGTCTGTATCCGCTATATCTATCTGTCATCTCGATATAGTTAAAGAACATTTTCTTTATTCTTGTACTCATTATTATTATTCGCTTTCCATTTCAGCCCTGCCCACGTCACGCTGGCACAACTTCAAGACACTATTAATCTTTCTAGATTGACCTGAGACTTACATCTTTTTTTTTTTTTTTTTAGCTTGACGTAGAACCTGCATTACTTTCTATAACAGCGTGTCATGCATTCTTGCCAGTTGCCTTTGGGGCAGGTGTTTTCTGGGCCTGGGCCTTCGGAGCTTTGGGAGGCCCTGCCTTTGGACCCGCAGCTTCCTTTTTGGGCAGGGGCCATCTCTGAGCAGGAACTTTCTCCTGCTGGGGGGGAGTCTTCTTGCTGAAACCTTTGCAGCAGTTGTTCCTTTCGAAGCACTTGCTTTTTGGGGAGAAGCCTTCAGAAGAGCCGCCCTTGGGAGCTTCTGAACTTCCTACTTTGTTAGCCCGTTCCTCATTTTCTTTGCCTTTGTGACGTTAAAGTGACCCAAATCTGTCATCCTGGCTTTTGTGTCTCTGGCTTCAGTCTTTTCGGCCCATGTTGTGGCTGCCCACTTGGTACCGACATCCGCCTTCTGCCATGGCTGGGGGAGGTCCTTCTGTCGGGCACTGTGACGGAACCTGAGGGTGAAGTCAGTGAGCTGCGTGCCTTTGGAAGGCCTGGCTTGCTTCCTGACTTGAGTGCAAGGGCCATCCACCAAAGCCCCGTTTTGATCTCACCATCCTGGCGGCATTTGGTGAGAAGCGAGGCTTCAATCTTTTTTTTTTTTTGGGGGGCATCACTGCTCTCCGGTGGTGGGAGTAGGAGGCCCAGCCCCACTGCTGGAATTGAACCTCCGTCCCAGTGGGCCGCAGTCCAGCGCACAACCCCTACGCCACCGGGGCTCAGCCCGAGGCTTCAATCTTAATGGGAGCAGATAGCCTTGTTTTGCCAACAAAGAGCGGTTGGCAGGTTTGAACCGCTGACTTCATGGTCAGCAACCCCCTGCCTAACTCAGAGAACCACCGGTGTTCCTTATAAGTAGAAAGAAGGGACTTATGCGGGTCCCGGGTCTCTTGTGAACACACACAATTTGCCCTTGGGTGAGGCTTTCTACCCATGTAGAGGTACCGTCTTTGAAACCCACAGAGACAGCTCTGTGTCATCCTGCAGCCTCCTGTGAGTCAGCATTGACTTGACCACTTGGATATGACTAACCTCAGTAAAGGGGAGGAGCCCCAACACTCAGTGCCACCGCAGAGGAAAAGCTTGGTGATCAGTGGGTTACCAGCGGTGGCGTGTGTGTGGCTGTGATGCTGGAGGCCGTGTCGCTGGAATTTCAGATGTCACCCACAGTGAACGGGGCTTCCAGATTCAGGGAAGGAGTTGCTGAAAACCTTACTGCTTCACTTGGAAACATTGTAAGAGATCGCGATCAAGAAAACCCTGCTGAGCAGCTGGACTCGGAGACACAGGCCATCGCATCTCTGTGAGAGGGCAGTGGGTTTCGCTTTGGTTTTTTGAATGGCCAAATTAGGGGCTTTCAGGCGGCTCTTTCTCCTTCCGTCTCCAGCCTCCAGAGGGACAAAGAAAACTCACAACTTTTAGCAGCAGCCATGAGGACCATGTCCAGTGCTCTAGTGTCCTCTAGTGGCCACAACAGGTAAAAACTCAAAGGAAGCTGTGCAATAAAGGTTCTTGTAAGGGGGTGTTCGGGTGAGTTCGGGGGGTGGGGAGGAAGAATGGATGGATTTGTCTTAAATGGCAGAGGTATAGTCGGTAAAGCGTTCATTCATTCCCTCCTGAACAAAAATTTTAAAAGTTGTTCTTGTGAATTGGTTTTAGAGAGCAGAGCTGTCTTAACATATAGCCATTCAGATACATTCGGGTTCCATTTATCCATGGAGCCCTGCTTACCCCATTCCCTCCCGTTGCTCACGGCTTCCGCTCTCCTTCTCTCCCGACCCTCTGAGCTCGGTCCTTGGGGAAATGCTACCCTTTTGATCTTAAACTACTCTCTAGTGCACCGTGGAGGGCATGAGTTCAGATCCAGCCCTGAGGAATTCATGGACACACTTAGGTAGCACAGATACGAGGTGCTTCCAAGGGTGGGGGGAGGTCCCATTGGTCCCAATTCCATGTTTCCCATCAGCTCTTTGAAACTCCCTCTCCCCTATGCGCAGGCACTAGGGGTTCAATTGTGAAGAACAACAATAAGCCTGGACTCCCTTGTTGACTTATGGAGACGCCCCGTGTTACTGGGTAACCTGGGTGCTAGTCCACAAGACTTTTTTTGGCGTGTGTGCACGCGAGCATGTGTGCTGTGATTGCCAGGCCTTTCTTCCACGGTGCTGGCTGCGTCATGGATTTGAACCATCAACCTTTTAAGCGAAGTACTGTGATTACTCACCCCCTCCGACCCAATAACACAGGTGACATAGCAGAAGAAGCCAGCTTCTGAGACATACAGCACGGGTTCAGTAGGCGCAGTTGTACAACAATAATTATTTATTATAATAAGGCTATAGAGAGTATGAGAGAGAGAGAGAGAGAGAGAGAGAGAGAGAGAGAGAGAGAGAGAGAGAAATAACAGGAGTCAGTCATATATCACGTCAGGGTAGCATGCTCACTTCAGCCGATGAGGCCGTCCACGTGGAGACAGCGTGTGGGGGAAGGGATTACATGATGAGGGAGATGAAACCTCCCCACATCGTATCCAGGCTGTGAGCAGATTAAGGAGGTCTGTTCTCGGCATTAAGTGCTGACTGCTTCCCATCCTGTTAGATCACATCACATCACATCACATCCAGACCAAGTGGACCTCAAACCTCCGTAGCACGCACGTCCGCTTATGCCCCACGTGTAGATCCAACAGGTCCCGTGACTTTTCCGGAAGTCCATTTCAGGGACATTTACCCGCTCCTCAGCTCGCCGGCGAATCGCCGCTTCATTCTGGTCGCTTTTCTTTAAACCGCTAGGCTTGCCTATCCTAAAGCAGCCTAGGCAGTGGATACTAGGGCAGAGCTGTGTCATGGAGGGGAAAGCCATGGTCAAGAAGGCCCCGGAGGCAGCCCATCTCATTCTAACCAGCCTTGGGGATGGCGTTAAATAGATATATTTGTGTTCTTGGCCTGGTGGGCTGCTAACTATAAGGAACCCCCCGGCTGTTCCGCAGGGAAAAAGCCAAGGCTGTCTACTCCCTGGAAAAGTTAGTCTCTGAAACTCACCAGGGTACTTCCACCGGTCTGATGGAGGCTGCTATGAACTGCGTGGACCCAGAGTACTTTGGTACTCAGGAGTCCTAGTGGGGTAGTGGCTGCCTCTTGGGCCGCTGACAGGAAGGTCAGCAGTTCAGACTTCATGAGGCTTCCGACTGCTGTAAGGAGGTTCAAAACTTCACCATCATGGAGTCCATGCTGCCATAGCCATCTCTGGGACAGGGTAGAACTGCCCTGGGGGAGTCCCAAGACTGTCAATATACACACCTGTCAGGACACAGATGCATATCTCAAACATATATTTATATGCATGATATTGTGTTTAACAATGTAATAAGAAAACATATTTCATGGGATATGAAGTCCTTGTCCAGGACTCGGTTTCTCCCGGCAATGTGGCCAAAGTGCTCGAGACCCAGTGTCACCAGCCTTGCCTCTCAGGTGGCGGTTCTCAACCTTCCTGATGCCGAGACCCTTTCACACAGTGCCTCATGTGGGGGAGGGACCCCCCCCAACCATCAAATGATTCTCCTGGCTGCTTCATCACTGTCATTTTGCTACGGTGATGAATTGTCGTATAAAGATTTGATCGGCAGGATGCGTTTTCATTGTGACCAATGGAACATCATGAAAGCATCGTGATAACCACAGAAACAACGTCATCATAGATTGCGAAATATTTATCTCTAATGAGAAATAAATGAATTTCTGTCTTGAAGCAAGGGGTCGCCTGGGTCACGTCTTCACGCTGGGTACTCATAGGTGGGCCTGTCTGCATATGGGCGGACACGCCTGGAGACCAATAGAGGAACAGTGTCTCGGTTCCTAAGACCATCGGAAATGGGTTTTCCCTAAGACCCCTGTGAAAGGGTCGTTTGATCCCCAAAGGGGTCACAACCCACAGGTTGAGAACCGTGGCTCTACGGAGCACCCCTGGCCATACTTCTCCCAGGACAGCTCTGTTTGTCCTTGGGCAATCCGTGGTGTTTCAACATTCTTCATCAACCCCAGAGTCCAAACACATCAATTCTTCTCGACCCTCCTTATTCACTGTCCAATTTTCACACGCAAATGAGGCAGTTGAAAATGACAGGGCTTGGATCAGGCGCCCCTTAGTCCTCAAAGTCACCTCCTTGGATGGGACTCACCCTGTTCATGCCACCTGGGGACCTCCCGTGACCGTGGGCGTCAGTACAGGAACCCGGTGTTTGGGTGGGACAGACAGGCTGGGGAAGGGTCTCATGGTCTCATGAGTAGGCCTGGCGGTGGCAGCAGTGGCAGTGGGCGTGGGACAGACGACCTTGCCAGCTGATGGCATTTGGGTTCCAGATGTGTAGGAGTCGAGGGAGCTCGTTGTGGTGCTGCCCACCGCAGAGGGGACAGTCCCTGCCTGTCTTGGGTCTCTGGAGCAGAGTGATGGAGGGTGAGAGAGGCGGTGGAGGAGGTCGGGCAGGGCTCTGTGGGTGCTGCAGGGTCGACTTTGTGTCCAGTGAGGTGGGAGCCACGGGTGTAAGACAGCAGACATGCTCTAAGGCAAGTGCTGAGGGGCTCCCCCTGATGGCTGTGTGGGGGACAGAGAGTGGGATCACAGAGGAGGGTGGAGAGAGTGAGAGGGGCCGGCAGGATGCACTTCAGCGGTGGCATTGCTCATTTTGTTAAGGGGTTGGACGTGGAGGAGTTTGCAGGCCTCCGTACTCCACACACACACACACACACACACACACACAGAGTCATAAACACACACTCACACACACATACATGCACTCATATACACAAACTCTCATAAACACATTCACATTCACACACATAACTCCACACATTCACAAACACACACATACTCACACACACTCACATACACACATTCACAAACCCACTCACACACATTCATAAACACACACACTCACTCACATATATTCACAGATATACACACATACACACCCACACACAGTCATACACACTCATACATGTGCACACACATTCATACACACACCCTTATACACATATTCATGTTCACACACATACTACTCCACACGTTCATAAACACACACATACTCACACATATACTCACATACACACATTCACAAACCAACTCACACATTCATACACACACTCATTCACACACAGACGCACACATTCATACACACACACTCATACACGTACACACATACACCTCTTTGTATGGAGCTCACCAGGTTTATGCCACGTGGGGACCTGGGCATCCTGGTATGAGAGAGGGACCCACATACATTCACATCCACACACATATGATTCCACTTGTTTATAAAAGCATTTACACACACACTCACTCATTCACACACACACACACACACACACACACACACTCACAGGCCTGTGTCCTCTCAGTGGGGAGGGAGGGACCGGATCCCACGTACATGGGGGCAGGGCCCAGCTCGGCGGCAGCAGGTGCTCCCCCACCCCACGCTCCTCCTCCCCCGCCCCGTCCTCTGCTGCGACAGTTACAGGCAGAGAAGAGGAAGTGGTGGACTCGCTGTGGCTCCCGGGCGGGTGGCAGAGGCCGCGAGGGTGTGCGGCCCCGGGGCGGCCATGGAGCTGTGGAGACAGTGCAGCCACTGGCTGATCCAGTGCCGGGTGCTGCCGCCCAGCCACCGCGTGACCTGGGATGGAGCCCAGGTATGCGAGCTGGCCCAGGCCCTCCGCGATGGGGTCTTGCTCTGCCAGCTGCTCAACAACCTGCTGCCCCACGCCATCAACCTGCGGGAGGTCAACCTGCGCCCCCAGATGTCCCAGGTGAGGCCCCGCGGCCTGGTGCATGGAGGGGTGCGGGGGGGGGGCACCGCGCGCTGCACCCCGAGGGGCTTGTGTGCTCTGCCTCTGGGTCGGGCCCAGCGGGAAGGCGCCTCGTAGAAACCGGGGCTGACCCCCTGGGCGCCCACCCTCTCCCCGCGCCCCCTCAGGGTACCAATGGTCCAGTGAGAACTTGCTGAGTTGTTGGAAGTTTAGTGGTTCGAACGCACTCCGAGGTGCTGGGGAAAATGGGCTTCGGGATCTGCTGGGAAAGCCCTTGGGGGGGTGGAGGGGAGGGCCATGGGCCCCACTTGCAGGCAACCCATTGACTGAGACCTGGCCAAGAAGGGGTTAACTCTTCCCAACTGACTCCAGTGGGATTGGCACCCCTCAGAAAAGGGGGGGGGTCTTCTGAGGGTGGTCCCCAAGAGGCCTGACCTGTTGGACTCCTTTGACCCTAGCATCTGACTTTGGGGGAGGGACCTCCCCCTCTTCCCCTCCATGTGACATGTGACTCCTCCCAGGCCCAGGGCCCCTTCCTTCCCCTCAAATCTTCCTTCCCCTTGGCTTCCTGTCCCGTCCTGGGGCGGTCTGGGGCCTGAGGGGGCTACAGCCCCTGTGCTGAATCTCCAGCCTCCATGCCTCCAGGCTAGCTGCTGGTTCTCTGCAGGGATTCTGCAGGGGCCTGGGGTCCAGGGGCTACACCTCGGGCTCAGGAAATATATTCAAACGCCCATTTAAGTGTGGTTGGTGGGGGTGGGGGTGGGGGAGAGGTGGCACACGGCTGTTCTCTCCAGCTCTTTCTTAGACTGCCATCCGTGGGGTGGACAGTGGCATGGGGGCAGGGTGCTGGGGGGGGACAAAGGGTAGGATTGGCTGAGTGGTGCCAGCTTCTAGGCCTGGGGCCTGAGGGGTCACAGTTCTGTCCTGGGAGTCTGAGAGGTCACGGCCCTGCTCTGGGGCCTGCGGGGACACCCTTCTGCCCTGGGGTCCAAGAGGATAAGACCTTCCCCTGGGGCCCAAGGGGAACAAGGCCCTGCCCTGGAGGCCCGAGAGGACACTGACCTGTCCCTATGTGGTCTGAGCGCATAGAGCCCTGGTGGTGTAGTGGGTAACGTGTTCGACTGCTAACTGCAAGGTCAGTCGTTCAAGACCATCAGCGGTTCTGTGGGAGAAAGATGAGGCTCTTCATTCCTAGGAAGAGTGACGGTCTCAGAAACCCACCTGGACAGTTCTACCTGTGCTCTAGGGCACTGTGAGTCAGAGTCGACCTGATGGCAGTGTCTGAGGAGACCTGGAGCAGCTCCTGTGTCTGAGGGGATGAAGTTCCACCATGGGGCTTGAGGGGATGTGGCCTTGTCCCTGCTGTCCAGCCCACAGGGATTCTCTGTAGGTCTGAGGCCTTGTTGAGCGGAGCTGCAGGGGAAGGATAGGGGGCCCCGAGGAAGACCGACAGGGTGGACAGATGGGACACTGTTCTCTCTGGGCCAGGGTTGAGGTGTCATATGGGCCGAGGGAAGGGAAGTCACTTCTCTGGGAATAGGCCAGGCTGGGGTCTTCAGGGTTTTCCCCAAGGCCGATGGTAGGGGAAGCCAGGGATTCTTTGTTCCTCCTTGGCTCCTGGCCCTCCCAGCCCAGGATCAGGCCACCCAAAAGGAAGAGGACAGCTGGATCTGACCGCCCTCGGCCAACCTGCTGACCTCAGTGCCATCTCAAATTTGCCTGCATTTGCTTGTCTTCTGTGTGTTGGACTCACAGGGCATGAGGAAGTAGCCATTGGACCTGCCAGGCTATGGACTAGGCAGAGCAATGGAGTCTTGCTCTGTGATCTTTCAAGAGCAATCTTTAGAGGGACTGTAGGTTGCACCACGCCCCCCCCTCCCCCGGCCCCTGCATGTGTCTGGCCTAAAGCCCAGTGTTCGAGCCAGGGCCAGCTTTAAGGGGATGCCCATGTTTTTGGCCTCCTCTGCTTCCAGCCTGGGCAGACAGAAACAGACAGACGCAGGCCTATAAGGTGAAAGCTGGCATGGCAGGAAGAGCCTCTGGGCTGCTTTTAAGTGCTAGGCATTATGCAGGAGGAAGGATAATGTGCCAAAGGTGGCAGAGAAGGGGGTGTTCTCCTGATCTCCCTTTCTCTGGGATCCCTCCACCTTTCTGCCCTTGTCCAGCTTGTCTCCTTCCAAATTCCTCCGCGAGACCTGTGCACAGTGGGGATGTGTAGCAGACCCTTCCGGCCACCCATCCATCTATGCATCCCACCATCAATACATCCATCCAACCATTTATCCATCTATCCAGTTACTCATTAATCCATGCATCCATCCATTCATGCATCCATGCATCCATGCATCCATCCATCCATCCATCAATGCATCCATGCATCCATCCAACCATTCATCCATCTATCTAGTTACTCATTGATCCATCCATCCATCCATCCATCCATCCATCCATCCATCCATGCATCCATCCATCAATGCATCCATGCATCCATCTAACCATCCATCCATTCATCCAGTTACTCACTATTCATCCATCCATCCATCCATCCATCCATGCATCCATGCATCCTTCCATCCATGCAGCCATCCAAGCCTTGTTTTTGGTACTGGAGACAGTACCCAACAACCCACCATCCATCTATCCATCCAGTTACCCACTATCCACTCATCCATCCATCCATCCATCCATCCATCCATCCATCCATCCATGCATCCGTCCAAGCCCTATTCTTGGTACTGAAGGCAGTGAGAACAACATACTAATAATACCCAGTTTCTGAGGTGTCTAAGCTCTAGTGGAGGAGACTAACATTGAGGAAATAAAGAAACATCTCAATTGTCCGAGCATGGTTTATTTGAATTTTTTTTTTTTTTGGCATCACTGCTCTCCGGTGGTGGGAGTAGGAGGCCCAGCCCCACTGCTGGAATTGAACCTCCGTCCCAGTGGGCCGCAGTCCCGCACACAACCACTACGCCACCGGGACGAGCATGGTTTATGCTCAGGAGAAGACAAAGAAATACAGGGGTGATGTAGGTGCAGGGGTCACTCTTTCAATCAGAAGATCTGGAAACTTCACCAAGAGGGTAATATTTGGGGAATGTGAGGAGGTGAGCTGGGTGGATCTGGGCAAGAGGGCCTGTCAGTGCAAAGGCCCTGGGGCAGGGTCCTCAATGCTCTCAACGGGGGTAGCTGCAGATAGGGGCTGGTGAGGCATCAGATTGGAGCAGGTCTCTGAGATGGACAGTCCGTATGAGGTGTGGACCCAGAGAGCAGGGGGCCCTGCCACTGGTGGTCATGGCAAACACCCAGATGCTCCAAGTGCCCTCTGGTTGGCCAGGGTGACTAAGTGCAGGCTGGAGAGGAAGGGGTGAATGCAGAGTCATTGTGGGGAAGACCTGCCAGGACTCAGGAGCTGGTTAGACATGGGACGGGGGCACAGGCACTGAGGCTAGGGCAATGCCACTACCAGCTCTAGGGATGGTACTGCTGCTGCCACCCAGAGATGGACCCAGGCAGGGCAGCGCCGGGGCTGCTGGAGGCCCAGTGGCTTAGAAATCCAAAAGCTAGACTCACTGCCATCGAGTGTTTGGTGGCTCACAGTGATCCTACAGGACAGGATCCTGTGAGTTTCTGAGACTTCTGGGTGGAAGTCGAAAGCCTCGTCTTTCTTCCCTAGAGCCGCTGATGGATTCGCACCACTGACCTTATGGTTCTCTGTCCAATGTTTACCATGTTGCCTCTGGGGCTCCAGCTTGTGGAGCTATTATGGGTTGTCTATTCCGACTCACGGCGCCCCCATGTGTGGCAGAGTAGAACTGCTCCCTGTGACCTTCCTGGAGACTCCCCTTAGAGAACGCTGCACCACAGCCCCCCAACCCAGGGTGTAGCACTCCACTGTTCACCAAAAGGTTGATGAATCGAATCCGCCTGCAGCGCCTATGAGAGAAAGAGGAGGCAGTCTCCCTCGGTTCAGATTGAGAGCCTTGGGACTGCCATGGGGGCAGGCCTGCTGGGTCCTGAAAGAACTGTAGTTCGTCACCTCCACAGCATTGGGCTGGGCTTTGTGTTCTGGGTCTCGTGTCTTCCCTGGGAATATTTGAAGCCGTGCGTGGTGGGGGGGCGCTTAGTCTCTGGTATCCCGTGAGTGGAGACGAGGGGTGTTGCTGAACATCCCACGACATCCAGGACGACTCTCCCTGCACAAAGTCCTGCAGGTCCACAGAGGCCCGGGGTTGCGGTGGGGGTGGGTGGGGCATAAAACCCCATAGAAGCCTCCAGCTGTGTAATCATTTGGTCAAATGATACATTTGCATGGTTCGGCTATGAAAGCTCACACAGTCTGATTCATCCCTGTGCCCAGGTGCACAATAAAGACATTCATTGAAAAAGAAAGAAAACAATATATGAAATTGTCCCAGGAAAACCTTCACTCTGTCCTCTTCCTCCCGTCTCCCTCCCCTCCTTAGAAAGGTATACTTTTCTAGATTCTTCCAGAATTTCTTTATGCAAATATAGGCAAATGGGGATGGATACATTGGTGTCAGGTGCTGTTGAGTCATTGACTGTAGACAGAAGGAAACACTGCACCAACTTCACTCTTGTTCCTGGCCTCAGCAGGGATGGGCATGCTTGCATTCTCTGTAACCCCTTCCATCTCCTCCAGCTCAGAAACAGCATACGGGACCTTTGTTGGGAATCTTTCTAAACGCACTCACCGAAACCGGCCCCGCCTTTAGAAACCATAGCTTCACGACATTCCCTTTATGTGACAAACATGTATGTATCTTGTGATCTCTGTGCATTAGCCCAGACCCCCAAACTTATTGGGTCTACTGACCTCTTCCCAGAAAAAAAGTTTGCTTACTCAGTATTAGCTGGCCATGAAAAGCTTTTGCACTAACGCCATCAACCAGGATACAATACAGCGATATGCCTCTGTAGCCTCCCTGGATAGTTCCAGTGCCCACTCAGGGAATAGTACTACCTGCTTCGAGAAACACTGGCTGGGCTAACCAGACAGTCAAACCTGGCCCGTGTCTGCTTTTATAAATAAAGTTTTATCGGGACACAGCGTGCCCATTCGTTTCTGTGGCAGCTTGCAGTATTTGACTCCAGAGTTGAGTGTGACAGAAAAAAATCTGGCTGGCTGAAGCTGAGAAGATTTCCAATCTGGACCATTTGTTGATGATGTGCTTTTTAGATATATGCTCGATGGTCCCTGGTGGCGCTGCAGGTGAGGCGCAGGGCCACTGACTGCAAAGTCAGAGGTTTCAAACCCAGAAAGAGGAGGCTGTGAACTCCCAGGATGATTTGCAGCCTCCGAAACACCCTGAGTCAGCGTGGAAGCAGTGGCAGTGGGATTTGTTGGTGTGGTTTATACATTGACTCAGGGGTTCTGGTGGCACAGCAAGTTAAGCACTGGGCCATGAATGGTAAGGTTGGCTCTTTAAATCCACCACTCACTCTGAAGGAGAAAGAGGAGGCTGTCCATGTACGCCAAGAGTAACAGTCTCTTGGGAACATCTGGTTTGCAGAAGGCCATGGATGACAGTGGAAGCCCAAATTTCTTTGGCAGGGTCCACACAGGGATTAAGTTTCCGGTGAATGCCCTCTGTCCGACAGTGAGGAATGTCATCAGACGGAGGACAGTGTCAACCCCCTAGTGGTGGACGTGGTTAGGTTACAATGTAACATTTTATTTGATGCCCCGTTTTAACCCATTTTAGAGTTGTTCCAATTTTTACAAAGATCTAGGTTTGTTCAAGTGTTCAGAAATTTTTGTTTGTTTTATTTTATTGTAGTTAGTTAATTTTTTTCCTCTGTATCCAGGATGAGTGAATCTAGCGGCAGTAACTGGATGAATGGTTCCTTGGGGGATGGCAAATGGGGAGTTAATAAAGAGACTCCAAGAACGAAGAAAATGTCCTAAAACCGATTGTGGGTGATGATTGTATCTTCTGGGTGTGATTGAACTATTGAATTGTATGCTTTGTGAATTATATACCAGTCATGTTTAACATTTTTTTCATTTGAAAAATAAAAAAATTCCTAAGAAATCCTTAAAGAAAATCCTAAAAACGTATTTTTCCCTATCGGGTTGGTACGAAAGAAAATTGGCTCAAGGGCTGTGGATTCGGTGGCTGAAATTCCTATAAGGACTTAGAAGACAGATGGTACTGTTGGTACCCTTGTTTTGCTCATGGGTAAACTGGGGCACAGAGAGGCTAGGCAGCTTGTCCGGGCTCAAAAGTGGCAGAGTTGGGATTTGAACTCAGGAAGCTTGGTCCCTGCCCTGAGTGTCTCAACAGAGATCATCACAGGTCTGAAGCAGGACCTGCCTTCTAGTGATGCCTTAGTCACACCCTAGGCTTCCCACAGTCCAAGTGTAAGCAGTCGAAGACATTTCAGAGATATTTCAAATAGGAACCAGTCTCGAAAACCGCCACACAGCACAAATCAAGAAATAAGAAGGTTTAGCAGCAGCAAGCAGGAGTTGCTGCCCACACCAACTCGGATCGGAGTGGCGCACCGCTGACTGCCAGCACTGGGGCTTTCTATACAATATTTTTACATGGGTGTTTACCTTGTTGACACAGTGAGCCATCTGTTTGGGATATAGTCTTCTCTTGTTTGTTTTTTTTTACCATCCATGTTTGGTTTACATTTAAATCCCTTGTTTATGCTTGGCATTTTGCTTTCAGTGAAGCCTTGCTTTAGACAGTTCCAGGAGCCCTATCTTAGCTTCTGTTCTAAACGGCCTCCATTTCATTATGGAATGGGCTCCCGTTTATTCCGCCGCCGTCAGGTGTCAGGTGGGGACTCTGACGTCCGGGGACCCCATGTGACAGTGTTAGAACGGCCCCCAGAGGGGTGCTAGGCCCCCACCTTCCCAGGAGCGGACCGCCAGGTCTTTGTTCTGTGAGGCAGCTGTGGTGGTCAGGTGCCTTCGCTCCTGATCGGACCCCCAGAGGCCTGCCCGCCCCCCACCCCCCTGCGCCCTCCTCCCTGCTCTTCCCGCGCTGGAACCTCTGGGTGGGCGGGAAACCCCCAGGCTTCGGGTTGGCCGCTGAGCGCTGAATCATTGAACCACCAGGCCGCCTCATCCCTGATGTCACCTCCCCGTCTGGGTGGAGGCCCGCGCCGCTCTAAGTTACTGTCAAAGCAATTGCTTCAATCCTGAACCCGGGTCTGGATTTTCCTTTTTGGTTTTCGGGGTGGATTTTTATGTTTTTATTTTTCTTGCTGTGTGACTTTGGCCATGGTGCCGCTCTGTTTCGGCGTCCTCTCCTGCCAGAGAGGGGAATGCGAAATCATGATCGCAAAGCTTTGCTGGGACGGACTCGGGGGTTTCTTTCAAAAGCTTAGAACGGTGTCCGGCTCCAGCCGCGGGCTCTTAGTGCTACGCTGGTGGCACAAGAGGGAAGCAGTCCGCTGCAAACGAGGGGTCAGCAGTTGGAATCCATCCAGTGGCTTCATAGGAGGGAGAGCTGGAGGCCTGGCCTCTTAGGCAGGACAGTCCGAGAACACAGTGGGCAGGTCTACTGTGCAGGGTCGCTGCACATTGGCATCAGGTCTGCGGCCCCGCCCATCGCACAAATGGTATTATTTTACCATCATATTATTTTCCTACACATCATCAAATGTCTCTAACATTTTTTTTTTAAAACACAGTTTTAGTGGCACATGCTCCATATACCCTACCGGAAGAATTGTACAATCAGGAGCGCAATCGATTTCAGAACTTTGCGTCTTTCTTATACTCATTCCTCTTAGCTCCCCATTTCCCCCCAACCTCCCCTGCCGGACCCTGCAAGGAACCCCGAATCCCATTCCTGTCTCTATCGATGTACCCCTCCTGGATTTCACATGCAGGAAAAAGATAGAGAACACAACGCCATCAAAAAAACAAACAAAACAGAAATGCCACTCATAGCCATACCAAAGTCAAACTCAGTCTAATAGAAAGTAGGAGATATTAAAATGTAGAATGCGTTTAAAACGGGTCAAAAGGGAGATGAAGCGATAAGGTCGGTAGCCTCACTGCATCTGCAGTCTTTCACTTTCTAAGTGAAACACTGCAAGACAGCAGCACCGTTCCCATTCCTGGTCCAGGGTCCGAGGAGATCCACCTGAGGTGTAATCAATCCGTGGGTGGGTAGCTGGGGCTGAAGACCCTGGCTGATAATTCTTAGAAGTGGGTGGGGATGTCTTTGCGTCGCGACGTGTGCGTGCCTGTGTGAACTGGGTCTCAAAAGAACCAAACTCCTTGCCTTCGAGTCGACGCGGACTCACTGCAGCCTTGTAGGACAGGGTCGAACTGCCACGGTGGGTTTCTGAAACGGTAGCACTTCATGGGTGGGGTGTCACAACCCTCCTCTTCTCCCCCTTCCCCCTCTCCTGACCCTGAGGAAGCAGCTGGTGGTTTTGAACCACTGAGTGTGTGCTTAGGCCCGCCCCCCAACGCATAACCCACGGTTTCAGGAGGGCTCCCTTGTGATTTGGGCAGAACGCTGCCAAATTGGTCTCCGAGTGGGAACGCTCCCACGTGTGTGTTGTCCCCGTCAAGTGCCCGCTGGCAAGGACACCAGCTCTCAGGGCGTCTTCACTGCCCCCTCAACACACTGCTGTCCTGTCAAGCTGTTGAAGCGTCGCCATCTCCATGCTGACAAATGGGCGACACCGGGGGCTGGCTGTGGCTTAATTTACATCTCTCTTATTCTGGGCCAGGAGGCTGGGTTTCTTTGCATATGCTCACGACCTATTTTTGTCTTCTTCTCTCTGTGAAACAATATCTGTTGGCTTGCCCACGTTCCAGTTTTCCTCTAGGGTCCCTGGCCTTTTATTCTGGTTGATTTTTTAAAAGGCGCGCTTTAGATGGATTTGAATTTTCAAGTCAGGTCCTCTCTACCTCTGTGGTCTTGGAGGAGGGGGAAAAACAAACACACAAACAAGCAAACAAAAAACTGAGCAAAAACAACCACCACCTCAAACCTCACCTCACCTACAAGATGGGGGTGTTGCTAGCAATCTTTTTCTTGGAGTTGTGTGATAGTGAAGCAGGATAAAACAAGGTACGTTAGGACCAGGGTGACTGGTGTTTTTGTGTGACTAGAGAAGCAAAGCCAGCAACACTCACACATGTGCAAGAAAGAACTTTATATCAAGGACTCATTATATAACCAGAAAGGATCCCAGTCCAGTCGGACTCAAACCTACGAGTATAGCACTGCTCCATAGTCCTTCTTGGGAATCACGCAGTCACATGCAATGATGCAGGTGCAGGAAGCGCTCAGGCTGGTGGGTCTAAGGTCTTGTGGATCCAAAGTTGGTGGAAAGCATGGAAAGGCTCTCTCTCGGGGAGAGAGAGAGAGAGAGAGAGAGAGAGAGAGAGAGAGAGAGAGAGAGAGAGAGATTGATTGAGACTGAACCCAATGAACAGACTGAACTCCACCTTGTTCTTACAGGTGCCGTGTTGGAACAAAAGCCCTAATGATCAGAGTATTGTTGCTGGGTCACGGTCATGGACTGCTGTGATCCACAGGGTTTTTCTCATTGGTTGCTTTTCCAGAAGTAGATTGCCAGACCTTTCTTCCTGGTCTGTCTCAGGGTGCGAGCGTCGTACAGCATCGTAGCAACATGTCGTCAGGCAGGTGGAGGCTGGGCGGAGGTAGATGGGCTTGGAACCTAATCTGGGTCGCCAATGTGGGAGATGAGAATTCTACCACCGCCCATACTAACCTCCCCAAAGAATCAGGACATTTGAAGTACGGTTCTGGCCAGAGCATTTTGAAAGTACCGTCAACAGCCAGCAAGACAAAGACATCTGCCTCAGAAGCAGTGCCAGAGGACTCCTTCAAAGGCAGCAATGGCAAGCCTAGTCTCACTGTTGGTCATGTTGTCCTGGTCCTTGGAGAAGGACATCGTGCCTGGTAAAGTCGAAGGTCAGCGAGGAAGAGGAAGGTCCTTGGCACAGTGGCAGCAACAATGGGCTCAAACTTAACAGCCCTGTGAGGACGGTTCAGGGACAGGCAGTATTTCTTTCTGTTGTGCACGGGGAGCTGGAGGGGGGGGATGCGTGCTGTTCATTATGCGTCGGGACTGACTTGGCAGTAGCCACAGCAGCTACAGCAACCCAACCAACAGGAATCCTTTCCCCCAAAGCAGTCATTTCTATATGCTGATTGCAAGGATATTGAGGATCGGTCTTCAAGTTGTGCAGTCCTTCTTGCTCTTGTTTCCCAAATCCTTCCACCACCATTAACATCCAGTCACTGGCCCCCTCACCCACTCTCGCAGGAGGCCTCGTGGGTTAAGAGGTGGGCTGCTAACCGCAAGACCAGCAGTTTGAAACCACCAGCCGCTCCGCGGGTGGGAGATAAGGCTTTCTATTCCCGTCAAGAGTCACTGCCTCAGAAACCCACAGGGCCAGTTGTTATCTGCTCCCTAGGACTTGGAAGCGACTTGATGGCTATCTCCTGGTAACTAGTCATCTTCTACGGTTCCTATGAATTTGCCCCCCCCCCCAAAGCGGTGTGATCAGACAGGGCTTCTTACTTTGATGACAGGTGACCAATTTCCAAGAGCCATCCAGGCAGTGCCTGGGCTTACATTCCAGTTGTCTTATGGCTGCGAAGTGGTTATGCATGGGGCTGAGATCCACAAGGACAGCTGTTCGAAACCAGCAGCTGCTCCTCGGGGCAAAGACGAAGCTTTGGACCCCCTTCAGGAGTGACAGTCTCAGACAGCTACGGGGCAGTTTTACCCTGGCCTCCAGGGTCGCCATGGGTTGGAGCCACCTGGACTGCAGTGAGAGAGTGAGCGCCTTCCCCCGTGCACGTGGAGGAGAGATGTCCTTCCCTCCACCTGTGGCAGCCATGTCCTTCTTTAGATGTTGGGAGCATCCGTAAACGCAGGTGTACAGATTTCTGGTTTTCCACGTTTGCTTTTATGTATCCACCTCCCATCAGGATTGCTGGGATGCACAAGATGTTCTGGGCTGAGCTTCTGAAGAAAGGGGCTGGCATTCTGGTATATCTGCTCACAGTGGAGTCATTGGGCATCGTCTGGTTGAGGCTTGCGTACTATTTTTTAAAGTTTTTTTTTCTTCCTTTTGGCACTTCATCCACATGCCATAGGATGCAACCATCCAGTAGTTGTGCCATTATCACCACCATCAATCCTGGAGCATCTTCTTTCTTGGACTCGTTGATGCTCTCAAAAATGAGGATGATTGCTTGTAATCATTTTATGTAATCTTGGCCCGAAGAGTCACAAACAAAACATTCTCCAAGCCTGCATCTCTTCTACATGTTTTAACTCAGTGCCGCCGATCAGACGCTTTGTCTGGTACAGCTATGATGGAGATCCATTTCCAGATTATTCCACCACCATCAACCTCAACTCACTGTCCCCTCAGCAACAGGTTCCTCCTTCGCCCCAGGTAGCCATCGGTCAAGTTTGGATCTTTCTTTCTTTCTCTCTTCCTTCCTTTCTTTCTTTAGTAGTCTTCTTGATGTAGTATTTTCTTCCCAAGTGAAGTTGCTTTTTAAAAGAGTTGTATGGGTGGCGTCGTGGTTGAGTGCAGGACTGCGGTCCACTGGATTGGCTCTTCAAATCCAGCAGCAGCTCTCCAGGAGCAAGGCTGGGCCTCCCACTCCCACCAGAGGGCAGTGATGCCCCCCCAAAACCAAACCAAACCAAACCAAACAAACAAAAAAGTCGTATGTATGTCATCACAAGCAATTCTAATACTCCCCCCCACCCTCATTCATTGTTTGCTCCCCAAGTCTAGAGCAGAACCGCCCATAACTTGAAGTTTTTTTTTTTTAAGTTTAATTTGCTTAACACAGTGGCTGCAGCAAGGGGCTTCAGCATCAGAACAATTGTGAGGATGGTACTGGACCTGGTGGTGTTGTGTTCTGCTGTGCATTAGGCTGCTATGGGTCGGAACGGATTCGAAGACCTCAAACAACCACCAGGATCCTTCTTGAAGTAGAATGTCAGGCCTTTCCCCTGGGGAGAAATGCTAAGCACTAGACCACCAGTCTCGTGCTTAACCCTTGCAAGGTCTGGGATGCATAGGACATGGCATCAATTAGGGGATGTTAGAACAAAGGGCATCTCTCAGGAACCAAACCGGGCTGGGATGAGTCAACCAGGGCGCAGCAAAGCACCGATGTGACACACAACATTCCTCTAGTCCCTTGAGGCTTCCCCCAGCCCCACTCTCATGATCTTAATGCTATCTCTCACATTGGACTAGACCAGAGCATGTACACAGGTCTGCATAAGAGATAAGAGCTCATGACACACACCACACAGGGGTAGGAAGGAGAATAGTGATACCAGAAGGGTAGGGAGAAACGTGGAGCAGGGTCGGGGAGGAAGGGGGAACCGCTCCTAATGATTGACACACAACCACATACTCCTCTTGGGGGGGTGGGTAGAAGAATACCAGAAACCATGGAGTAAGGGAGACAGTGGTCAGTGTGAGATATGAAAATACTAATAATTTATGATCTATCAAGCAGTCATGAGGGTGGGGAGAAGATGGGGGAAAGAGGAGATGACATCAAGGGCTCAATGGAAAGCAATTGTCTAGGAAAGAATGATGGCAACATGTACAAATATACC